>PYAF01001746.1:315139-344796 GCA_007407185.1 Glycine tomentella | reverse complement strand
AAGTGAGAAGTATTCAGACTATGCTCATGATTGATAGACTTAACAAGTGTTCTTGAAATTTTCACAAGTAGTTCAATTGCATTTAACACAATAGTTCTAAGATTGTATGAGTGATGATATGCTTAATTGATGAATACAAAATCCATTGAAATCAAGTTTTATTTTATTTTATTGCTGAGGACAACAATGTTTAAATTTGGGAGTTATTTGATGGGTTGCTAATATATAGTGAAATTTAGGATAGTTTTAGTCAAAATTAAGTAGAAAATGTTAAATAAATGATAGAATTAAGCCAAAAGCTCAGTACTTTTTGAATATTATTAATTATTGTTATTTTTATGCATTTTAGGAACAATAAAGGAAGAAACTGACACTAATAGCGCGAACTCTACGGGAAATTCAAAAATAAGCTTAAAGATAAGATAAGAAGATAAGCTCTTGGGATTTTGCTAACCTACAAAAATAAGCTTAAAGATAAGATAAGAAGATAAGCTCTTGGGGTTTTGCTAACCTATTTATAAATAGGGAAGCCACAGAACCTTGGAGGTACAACTTTTCATATGCAGAGACACTTAGAAACACAGAGATACACACACGGAGGCTGAAGAACGCATTAAGGAGTGAGAAGAAAGCCAAGATTGAGGAGTTTGATTATTCTTCTATTTTGTATTCTGCCTCATCTATTTTCTCATATTTATATTGAGCTAGACATACTATGTCTAGCTAATTCTCTGTGATTGTGGTGAATGCCAAAAGCCAATGTGAACTCTTGTGTTTCTTGGATTGATGATTAATGAATATTGTTATGATTTCTTCCCTTTATCTTGTTCTTGAATTTATAATTTCCATTAATAGATCTGATCAATCTGTTAGAGGAACGTAGGGCTTTAATTCGCAATAGACATATTGAGGTTTTAGTTTCTGAAAGCGATAAAGAGGACAGTTTGACATTACCTAGATATAGGGATGAAAGATTGCAAAGTTTTTATATGTCAGCTTAATGCTTAATCTGAAAGGGGGTTACTAAGACATTAGGATACTTGAATAGGATTAAAGGGTTAAAAAGACCGAGAAATCTGGTTTGAACCAATCGATGAAGGTATATCTTTGAGTAATTATAACAATTGCAATTAAGTATCAATTCAATTTACATAAGGAGGGATCAAAGGTGATTAGGTTTTCATCACAATTATTCTTTATTACTGCATAAATTCCCATAATTAATTCTTATAATTTCCTTTTATTTAAATTCTGTTTTTATTATTTAAATCCAATCACAAATTCAATTCCTTTTAATTTTATTCTTTCCAATTTTAAGATAACAATTACAATTATCTTAGTGCTTCAATCCTCGTGGAGATGATACTCTACTTATCAAAATTATTACTTGAATGATCGGTACACTTGCCGTGAGTTACGCAATCACACTTTGTGAACGCAACAGCCATTTCTCACTGGAATTTGGCGCCAGTAGCGCTAGAGTGGCGCCATCAGCGCTAGATGCACTGGAATTTGGCGCCAGTAGCGCCAGAGTGGCGCTGGTAGTGTCAGAAGTGCTCCAGGAAGCCAATTTCCTCTAGAATGTGGCGCCATCAGCGTGGGACCTCTGACAGGGCCACTATAAAAGGTCATTTCGCGCAATTTTTGGGCCAAAACTCTTCCTTTCTTCTTCCTCTGAGCCATTTCTGCCATTAGAGCCTAGGAAAGCTTCCTATCTTCACCAAATTTCATCAAAACACTTCCCTTTCAACATGAAACTTGTAGGGAATCACCCTATGAACTAGAATCCTTCATCACTTTCTCATAAAAACCTTCAAATGGAGAGATCCCTTTCTCTAGGGAACTTCACAAAACTTGATTTTGGCGGGGAAAGGAGGTGATTCTCGGACAGCCAAGCTTGGAAAGGTCGTCCACTAGGCTTCCTTGTCGTTTTAGAGGTAAGATACTAGAGTTTTACCGTTTGATTTGTGATTTGTTCTTGAGGCGAATAGTGACCCATTTGAGTTAGAGTTGGAATTAGGAATGGGTCATTTAGAAAAGTATGCTTAGAAAGTTGTTGTGATGAAGAATTAGCTTTGAAATGTTGATTTCATGGACTTTGGTTTTTGGCTTTGAGAAATGCATGTGTAGGTAGTATGTTGGTTAATTGATGATTGTAGAACATGCATGAGTCTTAATACTTGTTCTTTATGTCCTTGAGAGGCTATAGACACGGTGAATTGTGTGGAAGAAACTGTTTAAGCCATGTTGTATATCTTTGAGTGTTGGCCTGTATAGAGCATTGAGCTCTTTGTATTGGCTTATACCGAGTCTTGGGGAGACTCTAGTGCCTTGGTTAGGCCGAGATAGACCGCTGAGGGTTTATGAGTTGTCTATTGAGTTGGTTAGTTCGGATAACCTTAAGATAGAGGACTAAGGGGTTTTTATGGAAAGGAATGATGTTTCCTTTCATCTGAACGGTTGAGAATTGTTGTTTGTGCTTATGCCTTGTAAGTTTAGATTGATTATTGATTATTGCACGGTTGAGAACTATTGTTTGTGCTTATGCCTATGTTCCACCATACTCCGAGGGAGTGATGGTTGCGTTCATAATGCATGTGCATTTAATTGATTGTTACAGTTTCTCATGATGATATGTATGCATGCTTCTATGCTTTGTGTGTATGGTTACCTGTTGAATATATCTTCTGTCCAGTTAGATAGATATGGACCTCCCTAGGAGTAGGGCGCAACTCCTAGTTTGGTTTACTCACTTAAAGGGTGATGATGATCCCTTAAGACCAAAAGATAGGTGGTCCCGTTGCGATTGAAACCTATTCTCAGAGGTGTCATATACGTGCATCCATGTGTAAAAGGGGTAACTCTCGATGGGATGACACGAGTGTGAGTTCCGGTCTCACACTGGGGACTGAGAGTCCCAGATGCTAATGATGATGCATCTTGTGGCGGGCGTAGTACCGCGGATATACATTAGAGCTAGATGATGGCTATGTATTGTTGTGAGGGCCGGGAGGCCTAATGGTTGTGATGTCTTTGATGTGGTGTATCATGGAAGTGAGTCAGGGGGGAGGAGAAGCCTCCAAGAGCCCCGAGCTTACTGAGATGTGTATCTCACCCCTGTGGGGTTTAGGTTTTTGTAGGTGATTTATCTAACAGGGATGATAGGTCTCAGGGCAGGAGGCCCCAGTAGAGACAGATCCTGTGTAGCAGCTTGGTAGCATTTTGAGAGCTTCGTGGCTCCTTTCTTTTGGTTTTGATGTATTTTGTACCCTTGTGAGGGAAGATGTGTGTATACACATGTTTTGATTCTGTTATGTATATGGACTCGATATGTTTCGTATGCCCTCATGTGAGGAAGTGATCTTGAGATCTGGGCACTTGGTGCTTATTCTTTTGTATAGACATAGTGAGTGTCTTGATGATGTATATATGTATATACCTATAGTTTTTCTCCTGCTATATCTGTTGGGATGCTTTGTTTATCTGTCTTCCTTTATGTTATCTGGATCCTAGGGGCTAATTGTGGTTATACGACATTCGGTTATGCTTTCTATTTACGTGCCATACATAATGAACCAAGAAATATGGTTTCGAAATCGCTTCCATGGTTTTTAATTAAAGTAATTAATGCGTTTATCTGATTAAGTAATTGTTAATACACTGGATGCACACAGGGTGTTACAAACACAGTGGTCCCTGTAAGATCAGATCAATGACAAATCAACTGGACCTCCTCCAAATAGAGGTCCAATGATCATGTCAGATACACGTGCCACTGCCTGTAGCTTTGGCTCTATCGATGAATGTCATCAGCCACGTGATAATGCAGTCAACCTCCGATGCCTCTCTCCAACATCTTTTTCTTCATGTGAAAGGCACGAGCCCTCATCAGAGGGATCGCATTCAACCATATATGAAGCATGTTTGGTTAAAGCCATCTAAAATTATAGGATAAACAATTAAACTGTTAATAAAAAAACAAAAAAGTTAATTATTAAATATAATAACTAAATAAAAAAAACTTTAATAATCAAATGGAATCACAATTCCGTTGTAATTCATGCCAAAAATCACAACATAATCATTAATGTGTTGTGTGTTCTAACATGAACCACAACGCAATTGTGATTCCATTTGTAGTTTTTGGCAAACGCCACAATGAAATCGTGATTCTGTTGTGGTTCATGCCATGACACACAACAAAATCACAATTTCATCGTGATTCATGCCAGAACACAAAAAGGATGAACAAAATCGCGATTTCCGTTTGTGTCGTTTAAAACCATAAAGAAGCTCACAATTCTGTTGTATAGAAATCTACAACGGAATCACGATTCCATTGATTACAAAATCCTAGGAAAAAGCACCAAATCAGAGGGGGTGGACAGAAAGAGAGAACAAAAAGGGTTGGAGAGGAGAAAGAAAGGTTCGTTTGGGTTGGGGAG
This sequence comes from Glycine tomentella, assembly GCA_007407185.1. Lineage (NCBI taxonomy): Eukaryota > Viridiplantae > Streptophyta > Magnoliopsida > Fabales > Fabaceae > Glycine > Glycine tomentella. Next base: position 340,351 of record PYAF01001746.1, on the reverse strand, counting down.
GAGAAGAAGAAGAAGAAGAAGAAGAAATGTAAGGAATTTTGAAGTTGGGGTAGAAGGATAATTTCAAAAGGGAATTGGGACAAATAATAATTTGTGTAGGGCCAATATTAACTCCAATCAATTAGAAATTATATTTAGGCCTCACTCTGGTAAAAAAATGATAGCTTTCATTGTAATGACTTAATATTTACGTACATAGATTAAATTGATTCTTTAGTTCTCATATTTTTACCAAATTTTTAATTGTTTTTTAATTTTATTTTTTTAATCAGTTTCGTGAATTTTTTTAATTAGATCTTTCTGTTTAGTTTAATGGTCGTTATAAAAAATTAATGCAAACACCTAATTAGAAGTGTAGGAAATGGATTAGTCCTTCTAATATGTTGTAAGCACATTAATACTCCAGAAACATCAATCTACTATTTGCACCTCTAATTAGGTATTTATGATTAATTTTTCATAATAATAATTAGACAAAAAATCCAATTTTAAAAAAATTAAGAACCCAATTAAAAACAATAAAATTTAAAGACCTACTTAAAAATTTGGTAAATATATGACAATCCGTAAAACAATTAAATGTATTATATATGATGACAAAACACACAGACACAATATATATATATATATATATATATATATATATATATATATAAGTCATGTCAAGTAAGAAAAAGTTTTATTACGAGAATACTAAAGCATTGGATGTAATCTAACGATCGTAATAAAATTTCTCATTAAAAACGTCACGTGACGTATTTGTCATCTTCTCACAAGCGTTCCTCTCTCTTCCACTTATTGTGAGGCATTTGCTTCGCCATTCAAGTTTCTTTTACAAACACCATTTTGCTGCAGCGGGAAAGCAAGGAAAGATTCAGATTCATGCACTCTTCTTTCCTTTTCTCTCCCTTTAAAGGTGCAACCGTTCCAATTTCTAGACAATAAAAAAGCTTAATTTATATTTTTTGAGCATGGCCTGATATCGGTGGAGTCAGAACAAAAAAGCATAAGCCACAAAGGTGAAAACTATTGTTGCACCGTGCAGGATTAGATGCAGCCATAAATCCAAAAAAACAAAATGCTTATATCAATAAACAAAACGATGGTTCAAACTAGAATAAAAAGGCCATGATTTTTATCCAATTCCATTTCCGAACGATCAACAAACAAAAGGGTAAAATTAATTTGAAATTCTTCTCAAGTGGGTGAGACACAAAAAAGGTAATATATTGGATTTGAAGGCACCATTTTTAATGTTGCACAACGGGTTCTTTTAATTACTTCCCAAATTATCTTTTGCTTTTTCAAGCACAACGAGAGAGGGACTGGGGGAGTGTGGAACGCGAAAGTTCTGCGCAGAGCAAGGAGGAAAAAAGAGCAAGCTTTAGTGAGCGTGGAGAATAGAAAATCAAGTCACAGTGACGTTTTTAATGAGAAATTTTATTAAGACCATTAAATTGGATCCAATGTTAGTATTAGATCTCTCATAATAATTTTTTTTCTCACTTAATATGACCTCTCTCTATATATTATGAAAATAATTACAGCATGTTATTTCATGTACATTCCCAAATATTTTTTTTATTCATCTAATTTCACTTGAAAGTCATTGAAAACAAATTGAGTTAGGATATTTTGTAAGTTGTATATGAAACAAATCTAATGAGAAAAATATATTAAAAGAAGTCAACAAGTATATAATTTTTTTCTAATTCATAAATCTCCAATAAAAAACTTAAATAAATTTTTTTATTTCTATAAATATTAAATATTTTAAACTTGTTTTAGTTTTAAAATTATTGCATTTGATTTTAAAAATTTAAAATGTTATTAAATCTTGATGAATTTTTATTAAGTGATGATGTGACAAATACAACATCATCATATTGTCATATAATGTGTATTACAATTACATATAATCTCACTTTATTATCATCTTATTTTATTCTTTCATCACTTTCATCATTTTTTTCTTTTTTCTTTCATTCTCCTATTTCATGATAGTTACCCCTATCATTTTTCTCAGTGAGCCACCACGCCACCACAATTGGATGATTTACCCATTACAAGACATCCCACCTCATCTGTCGTTGTTTCCAATTTCTTTCATCAATCATCACCATTTTCCATTGCTTACCTCCATGGACACTAGTAAATCAACTACAAACACACCTTAAAATGACTTCCTAGTTATTAATTCATAGAACTGTCAGTATTAACTAAACCTAAATATATAGGTTGTAACCCACATATACTTTGTAATATATAAACAATTTGAGTTAAGTTTGACTAACCCAGCAAAACGGGTGGAAATTGTACTAGATGACTCAACTCACAAACCTACTTTAGTTTGCGTTGCTTGACCAGCTAACTAGATATGTTACCGGTTAGTTGGGACGAGTTGGCTTGTTGGGTCAATGCTATTATCATTTTTGCAAAAAAATGATTTTGTTTTTATATTTAGGATCATTTGTTGAGGAGAAGGATGTTTAATACTAACAAAAACGTATAGTTAATATAATATGATTGACATCAATATATTTATTTAAGTTTTTAGTGCTCTTCAAAGTATATATTTATTATTATTGTTATATTTTATAAAATCAATTTCTTTAATAGAAAAATGGGACAGGTTAGCTTGCCAACCCACCCTAAAATAGAGTATTCCAAGACTTTTAATCCGCCAACAACAAGCAGTCTTTGACGAGCTAATGACAAACATAAATGAGGTTGATTGATTCGTGTTGTCACCCCTAATAATATGTAAATCATATTATTGTGAGTTGTTTTCAACCATATCTCTCTAACTTGTGAGCTTAATAGGTTGGTATGTCAATTATGTGGGTTGACCCTCAATTATTTTGAATTATTGTTAAAATATTATTTTTTGTTAGAATGGTTATATAGATTGATTTTTGTTAATTATTTACTTTAATATTGATTGATGTGCTCGAATCTTTGGTTAGTTTTTATTAATTAGCATATGTTTAGTATTTAACTGAGAATTTTTTTTTGCCTAAAAAAACTGAAACATTTTTTAGTTATTTGGTTTGCATTTCATTATTATAGATACCATATTATGAAATCTAGTAAATTATTAACAAATAACAAACTATAGAAGGAAAATACAAAAAAATAACTTTTTTTTTTAAGAATATACAAAAATAATAATTATTTAGCTTTTTTAAAAATATGTTGTTTAATTTTTACCTAATTCTACTATCCTATTTATTTATTTTATCTTTAATTAGAAGCCAACACATTTAAGTTTTAACTACAAATTATGCAAAACAGGCATAAAAACAAAATAAAACACCAGCCAACCTATTAAAATTGTGGGTCAATAACTTTTAAGTAGGACCAACCCGTATACCCCACCTTTTCTATTAACCAACCCATCCTCAAACTCTAATGTCCACAACAGCCGCCGAAGATCTAAGCCTCATTTTAGAGAGAGATCTCATATCACTCGAAACAAGAAAGTTATTAAATTTTATAAGCACATTAATGAAAATAGTTTACGAATTGTCAACCAATCTAATCCGGTTTAAATACTGTTCGGGAGATTTTCCAGAACACAAATGTGTAGCACGAAAGTGCTATGTGATTACTGTTTGATCATTCTAACTCTGTAACTTCAAAGATATCAATGAAGAATGATACCTTGAAACAGATGATATGTGTACCTTTCCAGTAGCTACTAATCTGTATTTATAAGCATGTTACCTTATAGTTTGAGATATAACTGCCTCCGAGATTTCCGGCCCCATAATGCACGTTCTCAACGGTTTGGACGAAGTCATACCCACGTTCATCTCTAGAAGTCAGTTAAGTTCATGATCCTTCAATAGTGATTGGGCCACTAGTTAGGCCCAAGTTGTTATTACCATAACAAATACTTTTTCTTCTTCTTTTATCATATTATAATTATAACTAAGATAAAACAAGAGAAATGGTTGTTATAGCGATAAACTATTCGCTTTGCGAACAATCCATGAAAATTGCTTGTTGTTACATAACACATCTCAGAAAATTATTTTAATAACAGTGTTCGATATTTTAATGATAATATTTATATATTATCCAATAAATGTTTTGTTAGTATGTACCTTAAATACACTTTTAAAAATAGAACACAAACTAACCAAAGTTCTTAAAGCATTTTTTTCCCATTGCGGTTTCAAAATGGATCCATATATATAATACTTAACACAATAAGACAAATATCATGTGCCATAGGCACAATTATTATATAGTTTTACCTTAAATATTGGGAAGAAATATTTAAAAAAAGGCATTATCCGATTATCGTTATCCAAATATCAATTCGGTAATGTGTTAAGTTTTGTTTTTTAGAGAGAAAAAAAAAATACGAGGATCAATTTTTCATTTTTCAAAATTGAAACCTCGTAAGAGGAATCTATGACGTTGTTACTTTTCTTTTCAGCTTCAGAGCCATACTTTCTCTTCCTTCTATGTCCATTCAGCTTCTCACTTCAACCAAAAATAAAAATGGCAACATTGATCGAAACCTCACCTTCCCTTTCTTTATTGAAGAACCTTTCAAATCCTTTCTTCTTTAACACTACCCTTTACTCTTCTTAAATCTCAATCTTGATAATAACATTCACCCATTTCCTTACTTGTTTCATTTTTTCACATTGGAGGCTGAGGGTTCTATTTGTGGGTTTGACCCTCTTTCTCTTCTCTTACTTTTGTGTGTTGTTGATCTGAATCTGTTGTATTGTGTTTCAACTTGGCTTCATGGGGTTGAGTTTTTTCTGAAGATAAAAATTTATTGCTTTTTATTATTTTTTGGTTGGGTTTTGCTGATTTTAATGCTGTTTTTAAGGAAAGACATAAATTGACTCATGGTTGGTGCTGTGTAGAATTAATTGCAGGTTTCGTTAGTTTTGACTTCTAGTTCTAGTTCTTGTCCTTTTTTTTGAAAATGGCTTGCACGGTTTGGTTTTGGATTTTTCAGTTACTTTATGGTATTTTTTTTTCTTCTGTACGTTAACTGCTAACTCATGTTTCCATTATTAATTGATTATTAATTATACTTGAAAAATGCATTTATGTTTGGGTCTTAATGTCTTTTTCAAATTTAAAATTTATTGCTAGGGAATTTAATATAGTTTGACATTTAATTAAGATGGAATTGAGGGTCAGTTGTATATGCTTCTTGCAGATTTTGATGCTTGAGTTCTGTGGTTTCTAAGGCATTGACATGGGGAAAGGAAGAAGTCCTGGGAAATGGTTCAAGAACTTACTCTTGGGGAAGAAATCGTCGTCAAAGTCTACTTCATCAAAGAAGAATGAAAATTTTGTAAGTATTTTGGTGGTTGACATTCGTTTTTGTTTATGATTAGTTATAAAAGAAACTATGGAAGGGAGAGAGTCTCATTGTTGTTGCCTATAATCTGTGACTGTGAATGCTTGGTCTTTTGAAATATGCATGTTCTAATTTTTATTTTATTTTGTGTAAAGAAACCTTCTAGTGACAAGGATGCGCTGGTGTCGTCTGAGGTACCCGTGTCTGATCCAACCGTTGATTCATTGCAGATATCCGCACCAATATCCGGAGCTAATAATTCTAAAGGAGTGCTTTCCGAAAAGGAGGTAGTTAGTAGGTCATCATATGATAGGGATGTTCTTTCAACTGGTGTCGAAGAAGCGAAGGTGCAAGATGTTGCTAATTTTGGATCTCAAGAGGATCTTGAGAAACTCCAGCTTACAGAAGCAGCTATAAAAGTTCAGGCTGCTTGTAGAAGCTATCTGGTAATCACTCCCTTGTAATTATACAATTTTATTATACTAACTGATGTGTCTAAGTTATAATTATCTTAAAGGCTTCATGGGCATTCCATATATAAATGCATTAGAGATACTTACGGATGCAAATGCAACCACAGTTATTTCACTTTTAATATTTCAAATTTTTGGTTGTAGAGAAAAGAAAAATATAAGTATTTTATTTATAGTTCATGCCTTGTCTACCCTGCATGTTTATCTGAAATTCTCTCTGTACCCATTGATTCTTAATTTGTATGCTATCGCATGCAAGTTTCCTAACCATCAATTCTGCATTGGGAAGTTTCTTTATTTATGTTAATGAATTCATAAAGTGATTCCTGCATAACTTCATCGAAGGCTCGTCAAACATTTAAAAAACTCGAAGGTGTCATACAACTACAAGCTTTTATTCGTGGCCACTTGGTTAGAAGACAAGCTGTTTCTGCATTATATTGTGTGAAGGGAATAGTTAAATTTCAAGCATTGGCTCGTGGTTACAATGTTAGACGTTCTGATATTGGACTTGCAGTCCAAAAAATTCGTAAGGTAAAAGTTCGTGAATTTATTCATCAATTCAGTGTTCTGTGCATTATTTTCCCTGCCTTCCGGGTGGAAATGTTTCTCTTAAATTAATATTAAGAGGTGCTTTCTACCATACAGTTGTTACGTTCTAGCGATTTGTAGATCTTATTCAATGGGGTGAATGAAAAGATGAATGTCTTAAATTGCATTCTCCTTGCCTTTTTATTACTTCACTAACTCGTTTTTTCAACATGTTTTTATCAGGATACCCATTGCTCAAATTCTGTTCGGGTGGCTTCATCCACACAGGAAGAGAAGCTGTCTGAAAATGTCTTTGTTTGCAAGGTAAGAAACTGCTATATCATGCATACATAGAGGATAAATAGATTCTTACAGGTACTTCTTGTATCTGAAATATGACTCAGTCCAGTTAATTGACACTTCTAGACATTATCAGCTAAAAATGTTACTGTCCATGAAGATTTCTTCCCTTGATTATGTGTGAGCTTGGTGCTTTTTTCTTTCTCCTAATCTGGAGCTATTTTTTAGGTTACCAGTAAAAGTACTTATTGCCTTTAAAAAGGATAAATTTGTCTCAACTTTTGGGGTCTTAAACTCATCTCTAGTTCTATGTGCTATGATATTAAAGTTTTCAACTTGTTTTGGTTATATTTCTAGGGTTGTAATCTTGTTTTACTTCACATTATATTCACTGTATGCTTCATCTGAAGTTTCTCCATCCTGTAATATCTGATTTTTCTCTCAATATGCTTGTCTTTGCCATGCATTGTGGAGAATGATTTTAATGGTTGATGATGATTCCAGTAATTATTAATGTCGAATGACAACGATAACAAGTTATTTTTGGTCACTGAATCAGTGAATCTCATGACCCTTGTTTGCCAGTTAATTTAGCACATTTTTTTGTCAATTACCATTTTTACTTCACACACATTGATATGATTTTTGAATATGAATGGTATGACAAATGTTGTAAACAAATGGTGTACTTTTTATTCTTATCATTCCCTTTTAATTCTTATTGTTTTGAAACTAAGTTATCTCATCATATTATTTTGGTTTTGATTAAAGCTCATAACGTATGCTATCCATTTTAGCTTCTGGCTTCATCCCCATATGCAGTTCCTTTATCACTCAACAGTGATCCTGGAGAACCTAACATGGCTCGGAAGTGGCTTGACTATTGGACAAGGTCACACTTTTGGGCACCTCTTCCTGAATTTAGAAAGAAACTTGGCTCAGTGTCTGATGAGAAAAATGGCTGTTCTCAGACAGTTCAAAAGGGACGAGTTAAAAAAATTACTCGGAAATATCCGGCTGTGAAAGCTGACAATGGCTCAAAATTAGGTCCTAACAAGTCTAAACAGTGTCTGAAAAAGGATTCAAGCCACCCATTGCCTTCAGCGCAGGAACACCCACAGAAAGAAACGGAGAAAAGTAGTTTTGAAAAAACTCATGCACATAATGTTTCAAATGGATCTGAGGTTGTGAGTGAAAAAAGAAAATCTGGCAATAAAAAGATTTTGGATCATGCTGTCATTGATGTTTCAGAGCAGGGCCCAAATGCCTCTTCAGAGAAAAAGAAAGATTTGACCGTGCCAAAGTCAAAAGAGTCGGATCCTGAGAAAGGTCATGGACAGGAAGCAAAAGACAAGAATGATAATGAGCTACATAATGACCCTGTTGCTGTCTTAAAGACAACTGTGAAGAAAGGTGAAAATGAAGGATATCAAGGAGTCATTGAGAATTTGAATGGTGGTGACAATTGTATGAGTAACAATAGCCAAAGAAGAGCTTCATTACCTGCTAACTTTAATGATCAAGAGAATGAGTTATATAACACTCCTGTTACTCCAAGACTGCCAAGTTATATGGCTCCTACTGAATCTGCAAAAGCTAGGCTAAGAGGACAAGGCTCTCCAAGATTTGCTACTGATTTGGTTGACAAAAACAGTACAACCAGGCGGCATTCACTTTCATCCTCACTTAATGGCAGGTCAGGTTCATTTTCCCCTAGAGCTGAAAAGCTGATAGGCGTAAACGGCAGAGGAGGGATAAAGTCTGATAGATCTCTGTCATCTTCAAGGGATGGGACTGGTAAGCATTTAAGTTTTTTTTTTTTTTTTTTAATTAATTGATTGGTTGATGCTTTGATTTATTGTCCCCTTCAAAACTAAATTGATTGTGATAGTCATGCTTTTGGAATACAATACAGTGACATGCATAGAGACAAGTATCCATATACATAAATACATGCTTATATTATTTGCTTGCATGTTTTGTGGTGAGGAAAAGTTTTACTGTTCTTATGGATGACTAACTAATACAAGACTTTGCTTGACTACTAAAGTTCACTTGCTTGTTTGAAATCTTTAGTTTTCTTTTTTATTAACAAAAGGCTTTTCCAATCCAAGTTGCATTTTCACTTCACCCTTGCAAAGCAGGAATTTCACTAGTCGTAATACTAATAGGAATGAAAACACAAAGTAATGAGAAATTACTCTGGATATCTCCAACAACTCTAGCTTCATATTCCCCTTGGATACTTCTCTAGCCTCGGTTGTCTGCATGTATGTTGTAGGATTTTTTCTTAACTTTCCACATACATCAAAATCAGCTCAATCTGAGGTTTGTAGCAAAAGTTACAATCAAAATAGTGTGTGAAGTTTAGAGGTCTGTATTAAAATTTTGGTAATTTGGCTCACATTTTAATAAAAACCATAAATTTCTAGAAAAACAATATAAACACATTTAACATAATACGCCAAAGAATTCACTTAAAATAAGTTATAAGTGACGTGATCTTCATTAAAATCACTTGTGTTTCTTTGTTACTTAAATCAAACTTGTTTGTTATTTAGTCCTTTCTGTCTCCCGTAATCACTGTGTTCTACGGATATTATCAATTTCAGAGAAGTTGATCCAACCTCAGTGGAGAAGGTGATTCTACCTTATTTTTCGAGGCAAGGTTACTTGAAGGAGGTAAAAACTTGAATAGTAAAAAAATGCAGACTTACATTACAGCGTTTCTTTACTTTTTATTTTCATTACTATTTATGGTCATGGATACGGAAAGGGATATGATATCAAATTTCTTTTAATAGGAGTACTTAGGTGGGTATATATAACTATTAAGGATCTAAGCTTATGTGCTTCTTTTTCTAGCTTCTGTGGTGTATTGCTAAATTGTTCAAACAGTGTCATTAAAATTTGAGAAACTTTTTCATTTCTAAGTTCAGCAATATCAGAGGCATTATGAGCAACCGGAAGAATTTGCAGTCACATTGCGTGAAGCTTAAAAATGATTATGTGATGCAACTTTTCAATAGTTTTCTCATTTCAGAAGTTATTTTTAAGTTATTAGAAAATTAATTAACATAACCGTTTTTTTTTTTATGTTTTTACTATTTTTTTTTAAAATAGTTGTTTTTATTTTTGAAAACATAATTTAGTTAAAAAAAAAGTGTTAATAAAATGCTAAAATAAACGGGTTTTAGATTTAGCACATTATGCACACTTATTATAATGATATAGGCAAGTCGCATTCGCTGGAAACTAAAATAGAAAAAAGTGGTGTAACAATTTCATGTCAGTTATTCCTCTTAAAAATTCACTTCGAAAGACTATGAGGATGAGGGGAAAAAAAGGAAAAGAAACGAAAAAGTGGAAAGTTTGATTTCGAGAAGAATATTTTATTCTGCTATATTTTCTTTGAATCTATTTAATTTGTCAATGATTCTTTTTTTGGCTTCAATCATGTCTCCAATTCTTTTCAATTAAACAACTCAAGTCCTTGTATTAGTCTTGATGATAACTCATGAAATTAAGAGCATATTTAACGCCAGGATTTCTTTCGGGGTGCTTAAGTAGAAGAAATTGTTCTCTTATCATTATTTTTAATTGGAGCAAATTAAAGTGACAAGATGCGTACCTCTACTCTTAAGATTTGTTTCATATGTAAGAAATTGTATATTAATATTAAAAAATTTGTTTTCTTTCAATCTACTAGTTTCAATCCACGAAATTTGACAACAAAAAGTTGTAAATTCATGAAAAAAAAAATCAAATCAAGTAATGCAAAACCTAGAATAGAATATTGAACAAAAAAATGAATTCCAACTTAGAGTAGAAGAAAGATTACATGGCAAAAGAATTCAAATAATATAATTTTAATAAAAAATTATTAATTTGGGGTTGTTTGCAAACTATTTACGAATCTGAGGCAGTGGGTAGCGCCCAAAATTGGGCGTGACCGGTCCCGCCTGAATCTGGGCGTGACCGGTCAAGCCCAATTTTGGGCGCGACCCACCATATGGCGACATGTGTCATGATAAATGGAGTGATGCGTATATGAACTTCGGACGGTCATAACTTTTGACTAGAATGTCCGATTGAGGAGAAATCGGAGGCCACGCGCTCGAAATTGAAAGGAGAAGCCGCTAGCAAGTTCTCCAAGGAGACTTGCCAAAAAACTTTTCCCAAAAGAGGTCTCTAAGTGCCTCAAAATTGCGATTAATCTTCAAACCTCCAAAAAATTTTGTTTTCTAATTTTTTATTCATTCAATTAGTGAATTGCATGTTATTTTTTATTTGTCTAATTACCTAGATTAATTTTGAGCATTTTGACATGAAATAAGCCTCCATCAGACATTGCTACGAAAAATTATGACTGTTCATAGTTATATGCATCTTCAAGGTTCTTGCAGTACATTTTTTAAACGATTTCAGTTTAACAAATTAAAAAATGAAAATCTTGTGGTCGCAAAACTAATTTCAAACTTGAACAAAATTATACTATAAAATTGACCAGTCATGCCCAGTTCTGGGCGTGACCTACTCCTGACACGTGTCATGCACAGATGGAGCGATACGTATATAAACTTCGGACGGTCATAACTTTTGACTGGAATGTCCGATTGAGGCATAGTTCGTGTTCAAATGCTCGAAATTGAGAGGAGAAGCCCTAGGCAAGTTCTTGGTCAAAAATTTTCCCCAAAAGAGGCCTCTAAGTGCCTCAAAATTACGATTTAATCTTTGAAACCCCAAAAAATTTCTTGTTTTTTTCTAATTTTTTAATTATTTTGTCAGTTAATTGGCTACTATTTTTATTTTTCTAATTACTTCTATTAATTTCGAGCATTTCAACATATCGTATACCTCGATCGGACATTTCTATCAAAAGTTAGACCATTTGAAGGACATATCGTATGCCTTGTAACTTTTTTCGATATTCTAAATTTTTATATGGTTTTGTTTAATATTTTTTGGATTTTATATAATAACCCCATTTATCCCAAAGCACATTCATTTCTAACTTTTTCGCACTCATTCCACACTTTACCATTCGTTCCACTCATCCTAAAGTGCACTCACCACACAATAATTAGAATTGTAGCACCCCATTAATTCCAATGTGCACAGCAGTGAAACATTGCAAAACTCTAGAAATAGGAGTGGAACTGTGTGAGACAAAGTGAATCAAATTGATATTAAATAGAACAATATTAAAAAAAGTAAAATAGATCATATCTATCATGAAGATCAGTCTAAAAATACTTTCAAATTAAATAAAAATAAATAATATTAAATGATATTTTACTTCAAAAATTAAAATACGCCAATTTTGATTTTTATTTTAGTCGCTAAAAGTTTTTGCGACGGAATATTTTGGTCGCAAACAAAAAAAATAAAAAACCAAATATTCCGTCGTTAAATCGGTTAGCGACCGATTTAGCGACGGATTTAGTCACGCCCAAAATTGGGCATGAATCTGAGCATGACCAGTCCTGCCCAATTTTGGGCGTGACCTATTGCCCCAAATTGGTAATTAGTTTACAAACAACCCCAAATTTGTAATTTTTTTATTAAAATTGTATTATTTGGGTTCTTTTGCCAAGACTAGATTCAACAAATGTTGAACAATATAGTAAAGGGGGAAATAGGTCTTCATTATCCAAATTGAAGAGATCTTGATATTGTTGGATACCGAGTAATCACACAACAATCAGGATAGGAGAAAGAAAGAAAGGGAAAGAAGAAAACAACACACATAGTTTACCCTAGTTCTCCCAATGTGGACTACGTCCAGTTATTCACTATATTTCTCTCATGCATATTTGTTGACGGTACAAATGAGTCATACCCAACATTCTCCAACTTGGCGAATGCTTTGCATGCTTCTTCAATCCCAATACAGTTGTATATCATTCAAACTTCTCTGAAACCACTATGTTGGTCAGAAAATCAGCACCATTCTCCATTGTGTCAACCTTCTTCAATATTACTACCTTGTCTTCAATCTTTTCTCTGATGAAATGATATTGGACGCCTATGTGCTTGGTCCTCACATGGTATCCTGGGTTTTTAGCCAGAAATATAGCACTCTGACTATCACACCCAACAATCACATCTCCTTGTGTAAGGCCAAACTCTCTACACAATCTTTGCAACCAAAATAACTTCCTTGACAACATGTGCTAAAGCCATGTACTCAACCTCAGTAGTTGATAACGCAATGGTGCCCTGCCTTTTGCTCATCCAGCTAATAGCTCTATCAAATGAAGAAACAAACATATCCACTAGTAGACCTTCTACTATCAATGTCACATCCCCAATCAGCATCCACAAAGCACTCTAGCTGTAATGGTGGTTGTCCCCTTGAGTCTTTCACGCATTCATAGCATAACCCAAGGTCAGATGTACCACGAAGATAACAGAATACATGCTTCACTACCATCCAATGCTCTTTTCCTGGCTTAGACATAAATCTACTCAATACTCCCACTGCTCGGGCAATATCTGGATGAGTACAAATCATAGCATACATCAAACTCCCAACTGCACTAGCATTAGGTACGGATGCCATCTCTTCTCTTTCTTCTTCAGTCTTGGGACACTTCATTAGTGGATAACTTCAAACCTTTAGACATGGGAGTCTGCACTGGTTTACAATCAATCATATTGAATTTCTTCAGAACATTTTCTATGTACTTCCTCTGACTCAACCATAACCTTCTTCTATGACGCTCTTTTTTGATCTACATGCCCAAGATCATACTTACGGGGCCTAAATCTTTCATTTCAAATTGTTTTGACAGTAGACCTTTTATAGTATTGATCATCTTCAAACTGTTACCAACAAGTAGTATGTCGTCAACATACAAGGTTAGAAAAACAAAGCTATCTTCTACCTTTTTCATGTAAACACAATGATCAACATCACAACGGTCAAACACAAGTTTCAACACATAAGTGTCAAACTTCTAATACCACATCTTGGGGGATTACTTTAGGCCATACAGAGACTTGTTAAGCTTGCACACAAAGTCCTTTTTACCTCTTACTGTGAACCCCTTTGGCTACTTCATGTAAATAACCTCCTCTAAATCACCATGAAGGAATGTCATCTTCACATCCAGCTGCTCCATCTCTAAGTCATATGCAGCTGCCACAGATAAAAAAAAGTCTTATGGAATTTAACTTTGCAACAAGTGAAAATACCTCACCATAATCAACCCCTTCTATCTGTGAGTATCCTTTTGCAACCAAGTGAGCTTTGTAATGTTCTATCTCCCTATTAACACTAGTCTTCTTCTTAAACAACCACTTACAATCAATTGCTTTTCGATCTGCAGGCAATTTCACCAAACTCCAAGTTTGATTTTTGATCAAAGAGTTCATCTCTTTGTTCATGACTTCCTCCCACTGTTTGGCAGCATCTGAATCTCTAGCTTGCTTTACATTGCTCAAGTCATCATCTGTGATACTCAAAGCATAACTATTGTCAGGGGCACAACAATTATAGTTTTCAGGTGTATACCTCTCAGGTGGTCTTCTCTCCCTTGTGGATCCCCTCAAACTCTACACTTCAACTTCAGCCTCAGTATCAGAAATTGTATCTTCCACCCTGTCACATTCAACAACTTCATAATCTGAATTTTCCTTTCCAACCCATGAGCTATGAACATCAAACTCTACTGTTTGTGGCTTTTCAAAAGCTTCTGGAAAAATCTGATTAAGCTTTTCTTCCCTGAACACAACATCTCTACTGTAAGTTATACTTTTAGTTTCTCGGTTCCACAACTTGTGCTCTTTGACGCCATCCTTGTACCCAATAAAATAACACTTTTGAGACTTACTGTCAAACTTGCTTCTCTTCTCCTTGGGTATGTGTACATATGCTTCACAACCAAATACTCTGACATGAGAGATGTTTGGTCGTCTTTTAAACAATGCTTCGAAATGAGTTTTATCCTTCACAGCTGATGTATGAGATCTGTTCTTTAAATAACAAGTAGTAGCAACTGCCTCTGGCGAAAACTCAACAGCCAAGCCTACACCACTTAGCATGCTTCGTGCCTTTTCAATGAGAGAGCAATTCAACCTTTTTGCCACCCCCATCATGTTGAGGTGAATAAGGCATTGTCTTTTGCCTTGTATTACCACTAGCCACACAAAGTTGATCGAATTTTTCAGAACAAAACTTTCCACCATTGTCAGTTCTCAACACCTTGATATTTCTATCAAATTGATTTTCTACCCATGCTTTGAACTCTTGGAATTTTTCGAACACCTCATTCTTGCTATGTAAAAAATATAATCACACATATCTAGAATAATCATTGGTAAAAGAAACATAATACCTAGATTTTCCGTGTGATGATATAGGTGTAGGTCCAAACAATTGTTGTGTATCAAGTCAAAAATCTCTTCAGCTCTTCCTCCAATGGACTCAAAAGACACCCGATTTTACATGCTATGTAAACAGTGCTCACAAAACTCGAAGCCCATAGAACAACTCGAAATCTCTTCTACCAACTTCTTTGATGTTAAAGTCTCCAGACCTTTTCCACTAATGTGACCCAGCCTCATGTGTCATAGCATTGCAGTGTCTTCCTCTACGTGCTCAGATATACAGCCATCACCACTGAACACCGTGTGACCCAGCTGTTTCCACAGTTTGCCATGACGCTCCTCTGGAAATTACCATAGCTCCACAGGTCAGTTTGCATGAATATTTATCAATGCTAAAATTTATACCTACATCTGCCATACTTCCAATAGAGATAAGATTTTTGGTCAGACCTGGAATGTGCATTACATTCGGTAGATTCTTGACTGTTCCATCTTTCATCTTCAACCTTACCTTCCCATGTCCCATAATTTCTAGGGTCGTGTCATCTCTCATTCTCATTGTACCACCAGAACATGTTTGATAAGTGTAGAACCACTCCTTATGAGGTGTCATATGGAACAATGCTTCAGTATCAATCATCCACTCGTTGTAGTCGTTATGAGGACTTGACACTACATACAGATCTCCCCACTATCATCATCATCTTTCTTTGTACCAGTAGATGATGAATCATCCCATTTCTCAGGGCCCACACTTTTATTTCTGCAATTCTTCTTTATGTGTCCAACTTGCTTGCACTTCCAGCACCTTGCTTCAGATTTATCACGAGACTTTAACCTTCCCCAAGATTTGCCTCTGAAACTTGATTTTGATTTATCAATATTCCCCCCTCTAGCAAATAAAGCCTCATTAGCAGTACCCTTAGAACCTACCCCTCTCATCTCTTCAAATAACAGGGCAGCAACAACGATCTCTAAGGACAGTGTGTTAACACCAGTACCAATAGAGATAATGATATGATCCCAAGAGTTTGGCAGTAAACACAACAAGGTGCATGCTTTATCTTCATCATCCAGGTTGACATCTACAGATGTGAGTTGTGCGTAGACAGTGTAAAATTCATTTAACTGTACAGTAAAAGAATCACCTTCAGAAATCCATAGATTATACAATCTCTTTCACAGGAACAACCTATTCACGAGTGACTTGCTCTGATAGAGATTGCCCAGTTTCATCCAGAGATCCTTCGCGATCTTATCGGAGATCACGTTCACCAGAATGTTGCCAGTAAGGCACAACCAAATCAGGCTTCGCTCCTTTCGATCGTTTTTTATCCAAGTCTGCAACTCATTTGATCTTTGAGGTGTCTTAGGTGGCCTTGCATCTTCGGTCATGTACCACAATTCCTTGTTAACGAGCAGAGCCTCCATCTTTAGTTTCCATAACTCGAAACCTTTTCTTCCAAACTTTTCAACCTCAATTTATGATTGGCCGGTCGACATCCCTCATAGATTGATTTTGTAGATTTCTTAATGTCAAGAAAACCCTAAAATGGCGAAACCCCAATCGCAATCACAGAACCTTGCAGCGAAACCCCGATCGTAGAACCTGGCAGTGAAACCCCAATCGCAGAACCTTAGCTCTTGATACCAATTGTTGGGTACCGAGTAATCACACAACAATCGAGATAGGAGAAAGAGAGAAAGGGGTGTTATGAACCAATACGAGATTCATTATTTTTACGGATCGTCCTTGAAAAGACTTTTGTTATAACGTAAGAAAAGGTGCACATCAAGTGTTTGACGAAGAGAAACAAAGATAAAGACAATATAAAGAAAAATGCGGAGCAAAAGTAACGAATTTAACGTGAACAAATTGTTAAATAAAATAAAATAAAATAAAAGGTGGGAAAGACAAGAAATGAAAGAAGACGTCACACCTTATGAAAAGTGATAAGTCCCGTGGAGATTCACCACAAAGATTATAGAAACCTTTGATAAAAATCAATGTTTGGCCCAATTAAGAATCCAAGAGGAACTTCCTCTCACACACTTTTAAAAGTGTAAAGTTTTTATTCAATTCAAAGGTGAGTACATAAAATTAATGATTGACTATTTATAACCAACAAGTGGTGTCTCTCTCCTATTTATTTCCAATGTGGAACTTCAATCACATATTCCTTATTCAAAATTACACTAAAAAAATATAATTAATGGTGAACTTCATGTCCCATTTTCATCATCATAGATGCAGAATAAGGACTTGAGACTAGAAATACGACTTGTAGGAAATCTTTAGAGCTTTCAAATGCATCAAAGAATGCCTAAAATGGACATCTACAACTCAAGTTATGTTTAAAACATTGGAACAATCTAGGGTCTTCACTCATTGGTCTTTGGGCTTTTGACACATTTTTCTTGGTCCTCATCAAGGGACCCCCGTGCATATATGCTGACGGCATAATATGAGTCATACACAACAAATATAATATAGTAAAAGGGGAGGGGGGAAACAATATCTCCATTTCCATTGATGACTTTGTCAACTTTCAAGCCTGACGACAGTGGTGCGATGGAACGACGCTGGCTGGAGGATCGGGGTTGGTGTCTCAATAGGGAAGCAATAATGACTCGAAGAGTGAAGCTGGAGGCATGATGAGTGGCACCGATGATGACCCACGTTGGTGACAAGCAACGAGTGATGCCAGTGACGAGCGACAAACAACTTTGGTGATGTTCGAATTTGTGAAGGGTTGGTGGGGAAAGTTCTTGAGAGAAAACTTGGGACGATGAATACTGAATAGAAGAGAGAAAAGAGAACGAAAAGATGGTTGGCAGGGAAGGTTTTAGAGAAGGCTTTTGTGAAAGGTATCGACGAAGGCTTTTTTTTTTGTTTATTTTTTTTTAAAAAAAATAGTAGATAGAAATGTTGGTCTCAATTGAAAACACTTAGTTTATTTTATAAAAGGTATATTGTATTTTGTTGACATATTTTTTTACCCTTGCCTATCAACAACAAAATATTACCTTTTGAAATCTGAAAAAAAAATGTACAACTTCTATCTATCAATGGTCATTTCTTAATATCGTTGGGAGAAAAAAAGTTTTGTTTTTTTCGTTATGATAATAACTAATATAAATGTGGGTCCAATTCCTATCATTTTGCAACGCATTTCTAAATTGTTAATTCTATTTTTCGGTATTTTCTCTGAAATGGATGCCAATCAATTTAATTATAAACCACACTACAATTATATGCAAACCAACCACTCCCTAGCCGTGAAAATTCTTAAAATCCATAGTATTGTATGTATCTTCCACCCCCAACCAACCCCAACATGTGGTATAGGCCTCTTTCATCCAATGTGGAGCCATCTACTAGTGACATTTCTCCAAATCCACAGTTTTTTATGTATCCACCAACCCAACCAACCCAAACATGTGTTATAGGCCTTCTTTATCTAATGTTGAGCCCCCTAAAAATGAAGCTGAAGCTGAATCACCAATTGATCTATAAAATATTCAATTAGATGAAGGATAAGAAAATTCAAGTAAAAAAAAATCATATGTAAAGCATTCTTAGTGAAAGAGGACATGATTCTCATTCAATCGTGGCTCAATGTGTTAAAGGATTCAATTATTGGAGTCGATCAATCATTAGCCCAATACTAGGCTAGAATTAAGGAAGTGTCTAACAACAATGAAAAAGCGTAAGGATTTTACGGAAAGGGAAGTCACTCATTTGAAATCTCGATAGAACCAAATCCACCATCCAATTCAAAAGTTTAACGGTTGCTACAAATAAGTAATTAATCATAGGAGAAGTAAGAGTTTAGATAAAGACGTTATAACTGATGCACATATAATTTACTCGCAAGATTCTGGTAAAATTTTTGAAGTTGATCATGTCTGGTTGTTGTTGAAAGGTGAACCAAAATTAGATGCAGAATTTATGTGAAAGTTTTTAAAGAGAACCAAAGATTCTGTTTCAGGTGGTTAGTCGTTGTGTTCTAACCCAAAGACACCCATTGAAGTTGAAGAATATGACACGACATCACCAATGTCTTGCCTAATAGGACAAAAGGAAGCAAAAAGGAAGAACAAAGGAAAAGTAGCTGCAAGCGCTTCTGACCATCTAGATTTGTTTGGCATAGAAAGTGCAATGAAGGATAAAAATGCAAACACCACAAAACTTATTGAGTTAAATGAGGTACATGAAAGGTGTCTGTAGGTACATAAAAGGTGTTTGGAGTATGAAATTCTCATGAAGAACACATTTGGCATGTCTAAAAAGTAACTCCAAGACCACGAAAAGTATTGTGACTATATTAGACAGAAACAAAGATTTTAAATGAATAGTGTAACACCCCCGTATGCATCCGGCATATTAACAGTTACTTAATCAGATTAGCGTTGTAATTAATTTAAAATCAATAATTAAAACCAACGGAAGCGTTTTCAAAACATGACGTCATCGTCATTTCCTTTCAAAACCATATCTCTAATTCATTATGTATGGTAGTATCCGCAATTACATATACGAATGCCAAGACACCACAACAAGCCTCTACGATCCAAATAACATAAAGAACGGCAGGTACAGACAATAATGTCCATACAAATAAATCAGGAGAATTAGAAGCCACATATATCTATATCTATATATATATATATATATATACATCATCAAAATAATGACTATGGCTAAACAAAAGAATAGACATATTGTGTCATGATCTCTCAGATCATATCCTTACAAGAGGGTACAAAATATACAACGTCTAAACAGTGAGCCACAATGCTCCTAAAATACTATCCAAACAGTTATATAGTGACTATCCTTATTGGGGCCTCCCACCATGGGACCCATCATCTCTGCCAGATGCATCACCTGCAAAATATAATCCCCACACACGGGGTGAGATACAATCTTAGTAAGCTCATGGTTCTTGAAGATTTCTCCTCCCCCTGGCTCACTTCCATGATAGCATAACATCAAAGACATCACAACACCAGGCCTCCTGACCCACATAACAACACATAGACATTCTCTAACTCTAATGTGTTTATGTAGTACTACGCTCGCCAAAGATGCATCATCATCAACATCAGGACTCTCAGTCCCCAGTGTGAGGTCGAAACTTACACCTGTGTCATCCCATTGGGAGCTACCCCTTTACACATGGATGCACGTATATAACACTTCTGAGAATAGGCTTCAACCGCGACAGGACCACGTATCTCTAGTATTAAGGGATCATACACCTTTTACATGAGCAAACTGACTAGGAGTTGCACTCTACTCTTAGGGAGGTCCATATCTATCTAACTAGCCAGAAGATCTATCTGAAAGGCAACCATACACAAACACATAAACAAGTATACATATTATCATGAGGAAAGTTGTAACAACCAATTTAATGCATACAAATCATGTATGCAACCATCACTCCTTTGGAGTATGGTGGAACTTAGGCAATGGGAAACACTCCCAAGAACAAAGAACTTACATGCTCTGAGTGCTACACCGGTTCTCCCGACCTAATGGCCACAACCACCAATAACCTCTGTATCACGCCCTACATAAACACACACAAACAATCAATAATGATTTTCAACCGTTAGAATGAAAAGAAACGCTATTCTTTTCCATTTAACCTCTTTTTCCTCTATTTCAAGTTATAAGAACTCACCACCTAATAGGTGACTTACAGACCCCCAACAAGATCTATCTTGGCCTACCCAAGGCCTAGAGTCTCCCTAAGACTCTGCATCAACTAATTCAGAGAGTTCACTACTCTATCCATGCCATATCTCAATGATTATCAATACGGCTAAAATGGTTGCTTCAACACATTTTCACCGTTTATATAGCCTCCTGAGCATATATTGTAAAAGCACCTAGGCTCATACATATCATAATATCATCAATCTAACCAACATTCTTCCTACCCATACATTCTTCAGAGCCAAATTCCAAAGTTTATAAAAATTATATTTCAAGGTTAAACCTTCATCACAACAACCTCCTAAGCATACTTTTTCAAAGGACCCAAGCTTAACTCAAATGGGTCACTATTCATCTCAAGAACAAATTCTTAAATAATTGGTAGAATTTGTGTTTCTTACATCTAAAATGACAAAGAAGGCTAAATGACAACTTCTCCAAGCTTGCACGTCCTTAAAACGCCTCTTTTTCCCTTAGAAATCAAACTTTGGGAAGTTCCCTAGAGAACATGATCTCTCCGTTTGATGATTTTTTAAGGAAAACTAATGTTGAAATCTAGCTCATTGAGTAGTTCCCTTCAACTTTCATGTTGGAAGTGAAGTGTTCTGGTCAATGGTTGAGTAGATTTGAAGCTCTCCAAGCTTGGTCATGGAGGAAATGAGAACGGAAGAAGATGATCTCATTTTTAGCCAACAAATGAGAGAGAAAAGGTCTTTTTAAGTGACCCAGCCCGCGTCCCGCACTAACGGCGCCATTCTGGTGCTATTGGCGCCAAAATCCAGAGGTCTGGACGTGTTCCTGGGGCTAATCGCGCCACCCTGGCACTAGCAGTGCCAAATTTCAGAGAAAAATGGTCTTCTGGTGCACTCTGGCGCTAATGGCACCATATCTGGTGTTACTGGCGCCACTGTGGGCCTCATTTGGCACTATTCGCACCAGATTCCAAAGGCCATCATATTTTTTTTTAGCCTTGGTTATTATAAATAGGTCAATATTGTGTTTGTTATTTAATTTTAGTTGTGTAGGTCATTGTTGAATTTTTATTTTAAATTCAATTGTCATGTATTCTTTGTCATTAACCTCAATTTCATTATGGAAAACTAGCCGTTGGAAAAGTAGTCCTTGAGAAACTAGTTGTTGCAAAAGTAGCCGATAGAAAACTAGCCGTTGTGAATCATACTATATAAATTGTGCAATATTTTCTCATTCTTGCATCTTTTTATAAAATAATGCAATATATTTCTCCGATTTCCAACACTTCATTATACATATAATGGATCCAAACATCGATTTAGATACACTTTTGGATCAAGTGCTAGATGAGGATTGAAGACAACACCGAAGAAGAAGTCATTAGGTTGATACTTGAGAAGCAACAACAAGTCGACAACACCCATAGGCACAAACTGAGAAGAAAGGTGGTACGTCGGAATCGTGAGGAAATACATGATCAATTGTTCAATGACTATTTCTCTGAAAATACTGCATAAACATAGACTCAGTTCTGAAAAACGTTTAGAATGCAAAGACATGTGTTCCTTTGAGTTATAGAGGCCCTCAACAATCATCACGAGTATTTTCAAATGAGGGTAGATGCAGCGGTAGAAAGGGCTTATCATTGTTGTAGAATTGCATTGCTGCTCTTCGTATATTGGCTTATGGCTCACCCACTGACAGTATGGATGAGTATATTCGGATTGTTGAAACCAATATAGTGGAATGCTTACAAGGATTTATATTAGGAATTTGTGCAATATTTGGGGATGAGTACCTAAAGAGGCTTAATAATGAAGACACTAAAAGACTACTGCAAATGGGAGCAACACCTGGCTTTCCAAGTATGTTACGTTCCATTAATTGTATGCACCGAAAATGGAAAAATTGTCCAGTTGCGTGGAAAGACCAATTTTGTCGAGGTGATCATGCCAACCCAAAAATCATTCTTGAAGTCCCATCACAAGACTTGTGGATTTGACATGCATTTTTTGGCACCACAGGTTCAAATAATAACATTATTGTGTTAAATGCATCTAATGTGTTCAATGAAGTTTTGTAAGGACACATGCCCACATTGCAATACATAGTGAATGGAATCCAATATGATGAGGGGTGTTATCTAGCGAATGACATTTATCCAAACTTTGCTACATTTGTGAAGACCAACTCAATCCCACAATGAGAAAAGAGAAAATTATTTGTACACCGACAAGAATCAGCAAAAAATGATGTAAAACATGCATTTGGAGCACTCCAATCTCGATTCGCAATTGTACATGGTTCGACACATTTTCTGGGATGCTCATACAATGAAGAATATAATTTTTGCATATATGATATTGCATAACATGATTGTCGAGGACGAATGACACAATATCAAAATCATGTTTATGATAACGAAGGTAATGACATGTTGACAAATGAAGTATCTTCGGTGCTCATCCCAGTTTTAGATCAACATACCTCCAAAAGAAAGCAAAGGTTCATAATAGAGAAAAGTATTGTCAACTTTAGATAGATCTACTTGAACATATTTTTGGGAACGTTTTGGAAAATAAAATAATAAAATTTAATTTTATGTAACATTATATATTTTTCCATCATTATATACTTGTGTGTTGTTTTCAATGTCATCGTGTTTAATTATATATTATTATGTAAAATTTGTTTTCATCATTACATATTTATTTTCCAATGTAATGTAATTCTCATTGTTTTCTAAATGAATATTATTATGTATTGTGAATTTTTTCATTATTTTCAACTTATTATTAAAAAATTAATAGAGTAAATTTTCATTAATTTTTAATATTTTTATACTAATTATTTTAAAAGTGAATTAATTATTTTATTTGAACCATAATTAAGTGAAAATAAAAAATATATAAAAATACAAGTTTCTTGAAATTTTTTATCATTAGAAAAAAATTATATATGAATTTTGTAAGAATGACATGAAAGTGCGAGGACCATAAAGTCACTTTACTTGTGTTAAGAAACTCCCTTAAGAAACTTTTATTGGAGATGTCCAAACTAATGGACCAACCTAAAAAAAATGTGACACAAAATTGTTAAATGCAGTGTTATGAAAATTGATTCAATCATCAATCTGATCGAGACATTGAATCAGAGGTCAAATCGATTGGTTACTTATATTGCCCAATTGATTCAATATATATTAAAAAAAAAAAAACAAACTTACATCAAAATCATTGATATGGCGTGTGTACAACAAACTGACAATCATGTTATGCATGCAAACTTAACTCCAGAGATATACAACAGTTTGAACGATCAAAATAATTTCCCTCAAAATGGTACAACACGACTATCAAGTCCTAATATATTAGTACAAAGACGTTATTCTACAACGGTTCCAGATATCATATAATGGTGATTATATGACCGTCTTTGTTGTGGATAGAAGTTTGAAGGAAAAACCATAGTAGTGGTAATATAGTACTTGCGAAAAGCCATTAAGGAAAAACCAAACTTTGATCTACGTGAATAAGAGAAAACATGATGTGGAGAGAATTTTGAAGGTAGTATAATAGCTAGATATCATAGAGAAAGAATACATATAAGTGGTTTTCGTGCAGAAGGTAAAATTGCGTGCTTAATTTCCTATTGTGCAATTAATATTGATAATAGTTTGTGCAGAATAGCAATGATTCTGAATGAAATGAATATTGGTTCATTTTTGCTTTGTGCTGGTTGAGCCCAAGAGTTCCCCCAAACACTTCAGTGAAGAAGGCTAAATTATAACGTATACACTTGCTAGCCCCTCACATGAAGCGTTCAGAGGAACTCCAGGAGACAGCCAACAGAAAATAACCCTGAATTAATAGCTTCTCAAGTAATTGTCTTGTATAGACAAAGGCACAGAAACTGTTCTATTTATGGGGGAGATTTTCATGATAGTTGATAAAAATAAATGTGAATTTTATGTGGACATGAAGAATTCAACGCAATGAAGGTACTTTCTTTCTCTGAACCTGGTCAGGATGTACGCGAAAATAGGGGAGTCTGTGGCGAAGTGGGTTCGTTGCTGCTAAAGTGATTCATAACATAAAAGCTAACATATATAAGATCCTTTGATGCTCTTCCAGTCATTTTCATAGACACTAAGGCTAGGGAAAATAAATTATAAATAAGTAGTTACATATATTTCAAGAAAGGGAAGTGTATCCTTTCTATGCGTATTCATAAAAAAAGTAAAAAGTATTCTTATTCTCCTTTCTGAATTATAGTGAATAAATGCCAATAAAGTCAATCATCAATCAAATATTATAAATATCTAATTGTGCCTAATTTTATATTGGCCAACTCCTAACATTTTAGATGCTTTAGAATATTATTTTACTGTGAAAAATAAATTTTTTGGATTATGTTACAAATGAGAAAAAAAAACTATATACTGATAGCTTTAAATATTTTTATATTATCAATGAATCATATATCAATATATATATATATGATAATTTTATTAATTTTTATATAATTAACTTAAAAAT
>PYAF01001746.1:290372-312808 GCA_007407185.1 Glycine tomentella | reverse complement strand
AATTTAAGATTTTATTTCAATCATCAATGATGATAACTACATTTATTTATTGGTGTAACAGTTAAATATATTTTTGGTTCTTAAACTTTTTTCAAATTTCAATTGTCCTTGTTAGCAAGTATGTTAAGTAATGATGTGATATTTTATATGAATTGTCATATTATCAATTAGTTTTGTGACAATTACATGTAAGTTATTTTAGGTAAATTATGATTTTAGTCTACCATTTTTTTTTTGTGAAATTTACTTTTAGTTCCTAATCATTATTTTAACTAGGTTAGTTCTTACCTTTTCACAAAATTTTCTTTTAGTAACTCAACAATTTTTTGACCAATATTAGTTCCACAATCATTGTTCATCATTTTTTAGTCTTTCCTATCTAGTATCACTATTATGCGATGTTGTGGAACTCATATGACTTGTCTTATGGACTACTAGTTTGACATAATAATCACATGCTAAAATATTTCTAGTTCAAGACATTTTGATCTAGTGGTTTTAAGGTACTACAACCTTTTTGGCAATGCGAGACTAGCTGAAAAAGGGTTTGAAAAAATAAGATGAAGTAAGAAAAATCAAAACCAATAACAAACAAATCAACAACCTACTTGAAATTTCTCGCAACATCGAAACTCTTCGTTGTTGCCTTGCTCTTTTGCCACCATTGCTACCTCCTACTCACTCTCTTTGCACAGCGTTACTTGCAAAGCAAAAAGGTTCATGGGAATAAGATTAAAAAAGGAATTTAGCGTTTAGGGGGTTGCTAATTTGTGTATTGAGAATTGTTGATTTTGCTTACTATATACCTCTATTGGCGACCTTCGTGTTATTAAGGAGACACTTCAATAATTGAATTAGTAAAACTAATGATGTTAAAAAATAATTAATGTTTCTATATAGCACTAAATTTTTTAATTTACATAATAAATTTTGTAATAATTAATTTTAATCTAATAATTAATTTATTCTTTTACATATAAAAATCATAATTTTAAATAAAAATCATAGATTTAATATATATATATATATATTTACAAGTCTAATAATTTGAAAAACTCTTGGATTCTTATGACATTTGTTTAACAACGAATGGTTCCAAGTCTTGACAAACAAATGAAGTCGGTGTGCAAGATGCTAACGTGTGATTCCCTAAAAACTGCATCTGATTCCATGCAGGCCTCCTCATTGTAACTTTGTTGTGGGCTTGGGTCGAATTCTAAAAAGGAATAAAAGAGAGGGAGTTACTATTCACACTTTCCGTTTTACTGTTTTCACTACCAAATGGGATGAAAAGACATGCCTATCCATGTTTGTTTATCCCCCATCCCTCTCTCTTACTCTTTCACCTTCCCCGCACCCTTTGCTTCTTTTTTTTCTTCTAACCTCATATTCCCTCATGCAACCCACCCCACCAAGATCCAAGTTGCACCACACCAATCCAAACCATTGCGTGGCCAGACATCGATCGAATTCATTGGTGCATCCAACGGTGGAGGCATCGGCGTCAGAGAAGGCTCGTCAATTTGTCAGCGTAGAGGAAGACTCTTGGAGAGACTGTCCATCTTTAGATATGTTTTGTCAAATCATTCATCTTCTGGCTCACACTCTGTCTCCTCCTTGACCCCTTTGCTCCTCCCTCACCAACGGTGATGGCCACAATAACGAAACTCGAATCCAACAATGATGCAAAAAGAAGTAAATGGTGAAGATTCCAAGGCGGTGGGAGGTGATAGCGACGACGTTGGGGGGGGGGGTGCGGGGGTGTGCATGAAGTGGAGAGTATGTGTTGATTTTGTAGAAGAGGAAGGTGTTGGATTAGAGGGTTGTGGATGAGAATGGGGTGAGGGTGAGAGTGAAGGGGAGAGAGTTGTTGATAGGGAGAGAAAGTGTGTGAGAGGGTGAACTGTGTCACATTTCTCAAAGGAAATGTAATTCCATTTTATTGAATATACACATAATCAGCTTTCCAGTTGTTGCAATTAAAAAAATATGTAACAAAAACACTATTTTGTGTATATTTAATAAAAGAATTGTATTTTCATTATTTTTTTTACATCTCTTTTATTATAACAACTAATACATATTATGTTCTATGTTAATAATAGAATCATGTTTCTGTTGTTTGATTTTTTTTTCACCCCTCCAATAAATATTCTATTGTTAAATTTTTTTCATCCCACTTATATAATAGAAATACGATTTTGTTGTATAAGTGAATATAGTCGTATTTTTGTGGGAAGGATATTTTGGAAATCAGTAAAAAAAAAAACTACACACTTGAGTAGTGAGGAAAGCAATTTTGGTAGCCTGAATAAAATCTCCTTAAAAGAGAATAGAAAAGCCCTTTATTATATAATAAATATTATAGTTGTCTTAAGTAGTTAAATGTGACAAAGAGAATATTTTTTCTTGTCTTTAAGTTCTTAGGTTTAATACCTGTTGAAATCAATTATAATGGCTAAACTTTTATGAATGAGTCCTTAGCTAGGTTCTTTCTGCTAAAATCCCTTAAGTATGTTAAGATGTCTCCCATCAAAAGGGTGTACACTTGGAAACCAGGAACAGGAACAGTTAATTAGAACCTCAACTAAATGATGATGGTGATACTAATAGCTGTCAAGGACACAGGAGACAGTCGTTGGAATATCTGGTGGAGGGAAAATATAAAGCGGAGGGATCAATTTAGATGGTGGCTCAATTTTGAAAGAATAAGGATAGTTATCATTAATGGTATGGTAATGTATTTATCTTTATATATCTTCAAGAGAAATGCTAAAAATATACTTTGTAACACTTTTTATAATATATCCTTTTTATTGGTTGAATTTCTTGGAAATTTTCACCCAAACATACACAAAAATTTTTTACCAAAACATACATCTTATAATTTTATTTACCAAAACATACATGCTTATTATTCACAATGTAAATTTGGGTTTGGAGGACCCAACTTTACACTGTGATTTTTTAAAAAAATTTCAAAACCCAGTTGAGAATTTGGGTCCCCCCAACCCGAATTCTGAACTGTTTTTTTTTTAAGATAATAATAAATAAATAAAGAATTTGATTTGAAAATAATAAAATTAAAGAATATAAATAAGAAAAAATTATTTTTAAGTAGTATTTAAACACGCATACTTGCACATATTAATAATTTAATTTTGATAATTAATATTATGATACATAAATATTTTTATTATAAAATATAATATAATGAAAGTGTGAGATAAAAAATATTATAAGATAATTTATTTTAACTATTGATGACTTATTTTAAAATATATTTAGAAAATATTAGCAATAAAATAAAATAAAATATTAAAGAAGACAAGAAATTGACCAAAATCCTAAAATGAAGATTAAATTAAAGCATATAAGTTTATAACATAAATAGTAAACAAAAACAAAAGATTAAATTGGTTGACTAATACTTCCAGGACGGTGAGGACATGTATTTTTTGAATGGCCTACTAGTCTGCAAATTGAACAACGTTTTGGTTGATCTATTTCTCTGTCATCCATATTAGTATGTATTCTTGTTGATATTGGTCGACCTTTTTTATTTCTTCTGTTTGCTGGATTGGCACATAATTGTGGTATTTCATATGGTGGCCAATAATCGTGATGACGCATGCCTGCTAACGGGACTTTGTACACACTCGACACGTAGTCCAATGTGTACACTAGGTGTACATATTGCAAGTAATCTATATTGATATACTTACATGCAGCAATGACATGTGCACATGGCATGTGTAACTTTTGAGGCTTCCCACAATCACATGTTCTTTGATCCAGCCTCACAGTGAATTTTCCCATGCGACGCCTCTCTCTCGAGTTCACTCGTTCCTCAACTTGAAACTCAAATCTTTGGCGGTCAAATTGCTGAAAGAAGTGAGTGTTAGACTTACTTTCTTCTTCGTTGATGAAGTTGTACGCAATGAGTGTGTAAACTTGTCCGGAGGCAATCATAGCGTCAACTTGAGTTCCATTGTCAACAAAATATTTGTTCAACTTCTCATACGTGGCTTTGACCAAGGCAGTGATTGGAAAATTTCTGATTTTTTTTATAACAGAGTTCACTGACTCTGCCAAATTAGTGGTCATGTGTCCCCATCGCTTTCCATCATCCCATGCCAAAGTCCATTGCTCCCTTGGAATTTGATCAAGCCAGGCAATGCCTAGTGGGTTGTCTTCTTGTAATAGGCAGTAATGACGAAAGAACTCTGGTTGGGTCATGACATACCTTGTTGTTTAGAAAAAATGTAAAAATGATTGTTAATTACATTAGAAAAAATTATGTGAAATAAAAATTTAGAAAATATCTTACCCATACTCAAGACGCTTTTCCTTTCGGCATCATTGTTAAATTGTTTTTTGTAATTTTTCCCAATGTGTCGAATGCAAAACACATGCGACGAGTTTTCTGTTATGGAATGAGACATGCTCATTGTGTTAAGTAGTGTTTATGAAGTTTGGTTATGTTCAATTGTCATTGTCATTTAAAATGTCGGTTATGTTACCTTCTTTTATTAAGTATTGTTGTTGGTCGTTTGGATTGTTGCCTTTGTTATCAATTATTGTTTTTCACAGCGTTAGTGATTGTTAATATGTCGACTGATTAAAATAACTGTTACAAAAAAATGTTTGAAACAAATGTAAGTTAACAAATAAAATATATTACAAACTAAAAGGACAAAACACAAACGAAAAATGTTGGGCATGATTAACAACTCACTAGAATGATTCAAATGGAAGAAGACATGTCCGCTGCACAACATCTTTCAAATTATAATTAGTTTTGTAATTTTTGTATTTCAATTTTTATTGTTAGAACGTTCCATTATTTTCATTTTATTAAGTGGTGTTTATTATGTTTATCTCCTTGTCTCATCCCAATTATCGTAGTGTTTTAGTTTCTCTATATAGTTGCATGCGCAAATTAATTTTTTTCTCATTTTTCACAGTAAATAATCAACATTATTTATCATAACTTAAACAAATATAAATATTAAATTATCATTTTTGTATATTATATAATTTTATTAAAAATCTTAAAAAATAGCATAAACAAAAAAATTATTAAATTATTATTATGTGCAAGTGCGCATGTTTAAATACTACTTAAAATTAATTTTTCCTTATTTTTATTCTTTAATTTTATTATTTCCAAATCAAATTCTTTATTTATTTATTATTATCTTAAAAAAAAAACAAAGTTCAGAATTCGGGTTGGAGGAACCTGAATTCTCAATTGGGTTTTGAAATTTTTTAAAAAAATCACAGTGTAAATTCGGGTCCTCCCAATTCGAATTTATATTGTGAATAGTAAATATGTATTATTTTGGTAAATAAAATTATAAGATTATGTTTTGGCAATTTTTTTTTTTTTTGTATGTTTGGGTGAAAATTTCGAATTTCTTGTATGCAAGTGAATCCACTGCTTATTTGCCACATGTCAGAGTTCTTTTGCAACGGGTTTCTGATATATCTTTCACTTATGTTCTCAATCCTCATATGACTTTCATATGCAGGAAATGGTGGAAGTATCCACAGTTTTTTATTTTAGCTATAACATTTATACTAGTAATTTTTGTTAGAATAGTATTCTATATTCATTATCAGATTTAACAATTTTCTGCCAGTTTTCATGAGAGATTTGATGGTTTGGAATAGGGATGTTGAAAATTGAACCAAACTGATCTTAAACCGCTGAATCAATCCCAAAAATTCAAAAACTGCAAGTTCTAAAAATCTATAAAATTGCATATTTTTTGCCATTTGATTGAATTTTTTAATCTTATTATAAAAAATCGAACCGAACCGAGTAAATCGCATATTATAATTATAATGATTTTTATTGTTGTAACAATAACAAGTATTAAATAATGTATTATTTTTCCTTTGCCTTATAACCAAGATGCATATTTAATTTCATAGGTTAAAATAGAATGTAATAATATTGTTAAAAAATAGTGTTAAATGTCAAGTGAAACACAAATTACTATTATATTACATAAAGAAGTTGGTAATATCATTTTATGTTAATGCTAAATAGAAGTAAAAATTGTACTGTTTAACTGAAATATGTTAAACAAAATTTAATAAGAAAATAAAATTCATTTTAAAAATAATATAGCATAATAATTATATAAGTTTAGTTGATAGATTTTAAATTATGATAATAGAATAATAAAAGGTCAAATCGAACTGAATCAAGCCCCAAGAGTTTGATTTGCTTTGGTTCAAATTTGATGCTATATTTAAACCAAATCAAAATCTTTATTTTTTGTTTGATTTAGATGATTTTTTGTTTAAAAACCACACCAAACCATGTCACGAACACCCCTAGTTCAGAGTATAAATTCCAACTGTCTGGTCCTAGGTTAGAAACTAGCATAGAGATGGATAGAGTTATGGCAAACATCAAAAAAAGATTTAACAATTTTCTTGAATTATATATTTTCTCTGGGTTTTAAATTTTCAGAGTATGCTCCATCAACAGGTTCAGGCCGTGCATATTACTTAGGTGATGTGAGAAGGACTGAAGGAGTGTATATCTTATTCAACAAGAGGTAGA
The DNA here is from genome assembly GCA_007407185.1 of Glycine tomentella. NCBI lineage: Eukaryota > Viridiplantae > Streptophyta > Magnoliopsida > Fabales > Fabaceae > Glycine > Glycine tomentella. The sequence goes on along the minus strand of PYAF01001746.1, from coordinate 306,228 downwards.
GATTTCATTGGTGTCAAGTTTATATTTTTGTTTTCCTTTGTCGTCTCAAAGTATAGGTACTTTATGTGATAATCATCATGATTTCTTTAGCAACATTTATAACTTACAAAATAGTTATATTTGTAGGTAATTTACAACATTGCTGGCATTATATTAGAGAGCTTACATAAATTAGACATATTTTAGTGTTTTGTGGCTCTGTTTGAATCATGGATTTTATTGTCATTTTATGTCAATATGCTTCTATTGATTCCATCTAGATGACTTTCTCATAAAAGTTATTTATTGGATAGCATGAAATTAGAGGGATATATAATCAAGACATAACATTGCAGCAGATAATTTTTTGTCCTAGAGAGCATGTCTCTGATACCAGACAAGAAAATAGATCTAACTTCAATGACCCTCTAATGGTTATCTTAGATGAAGCATCAACAGAAAGGTCCTGTCCTAAACAGAAAGTTATGCATCAGCCGAGAGTTTTTAGATGCTGCATCAAGTGATTGTTCACTTTTCACAAGCTCAGATGAGGTATCTTTCACAACTGAGAGTACTAGGGACTCCTTCAGTACTATAGATTATGGTGATTAGGGCAATATGGATCCAATTTCATCTATCTTCCGTTACTCACCAAAAAATTCCATAAACTCTCTGCTACTGAAGTTTTCAAATAGTAGCCACTTACCACTTACCAGGTTCTTTCCAGAAAGGGTTATACATGTTAAATTATTTCATGTCTAACCATTCTCTTGAAAGAGTGCATAAGCCATTCTTGAATTGAACCATCACCTAATGATGACTGTGGCATGTATGTATATTATCAAATTCTTACTTTCAAACATATTGAATTTGAGTGCAGAGTTATCAAATTCGTTCTTTCAAACATATTGCATTTGAGTGCAGACTTATCAAATTCTTTCTTTCAAACAAACAGAGAATCAAAAAAGTATATATGTACCACATGCTCATTTCAACAACCATATCAATTCATAATGAAAAGTTTTCAAGAGTAAAATTACCTCTGAACTATATAGCTACAATGAAACTAAAAACAAGTCAAACAGAAAACAGTGTTTTAGCTAAATGCAAAACACTTTATTCATCCATTCAAGATGTCCATGTCCTAACACCTCAGTGCTGCAGCACTCTGCATATTGCTTTCATGTTGAAAGCTTATTTTGTCACACGGTTTGTGGTTCATTTTCAATATCAAACAAGAACCATATCTCATTGACCCTATTGTCATATTCAAAAGGGGCATTGTACTGTGCAACAGTGTAAACAGAAGCATGGCCAGCTCTCTTCTGGCTTTTCTCAACTGCATCAGCCCACTTGGTTCCAGCAATGCTAGCCTTCAAGGCTGCAGCTTCCTCCCCAACACTAGAATCTTTGACAAATCCACCAAACTGTCTAACTGCTGCGAATACAGTCTTCCATCTTTGAACGTGAAGGCCCTTTGCAGGAGGCGGGTTTGCTTGGTTCTCTTTTGGCACATAGAAGCTCACAACAAATGAGGACTCACAGAAGGGTCCATCACTGGGTAATACTTCACTGATCACAGGCGCTGTCATCTCAATTTTCTGCTTGTAGTTATTCTTACCTTGAATATAATCAAATAGCCTGAGCAAAACACAAAGGTTACTCAATATATAATTAAACTCCTTGAATGGCACTATCCTCTGTCCTATGCACTTACTCTTACTGAAAACTTTTCCCAGTTTACACAAACTTATGATAAAAAATTGTAATTTAGTTCGAGCTATATAAATTAGCTTAGGTTAAAGTATGTTTTTGGTCTCTCTAAAATATATGAAATCTAGAATTGGTCCCTCCAATATTTTTCTTTTATACCATTTCAGTTTCTCAAAAATTTTAACATGTTATTGTTTATTCAGTATGTTAACTCTGTTAGCGAATTTGCTTATAGGATTGAACGCAAATTCTGTGCTTGACGCGTTTGTACAACAATTCTAAAAACAAATTTGTTGGTAGTGCATGTTAAAATACTGGATGAACATACTAGATGAACAGTAACCAATATCATTATTTATATACCTTCAACTTAACTGGGTCGTAGTAGATGAACAATAGATACAAGACGGTTGTAAAAAAAAAGAATAAAGGAAAAGAAAAGGAAAAAAAGGGAGGAGAGATGAAGAAGGAAATGATTAAAAAAGATAATTGATAATACCACATCTAATCCTTCACTAAATTTATAAATTTTCTCCATTTCATCGACACAACATTCGTCAATCTATATTCTATTATATTATATTAAATCTTGTTTAAGTATTTCATGTAAGTTTCTGTTAAAATTTTGTAGAGGGACCAATTTCGAATTTCACATATTTTAGATAGAAAAAAAATACTTTACCCATCAGCAAAACAGAGAGCGATAAAATTACCTCCTGAAGCCGGTTCTTGTGGCTTCAACCAGAGAAATGTCTAGAATGGGGCTGTTTGAAATCCAAACGGGTGAATTATAGCGACGGATTTCGTAGCCGTTGCCAACTTGAATGACATCATAGCTGGGACACTCTATGCGCTTGCATGTTGGAGGAATTGCCCCTAGATTCTGAAGGGTATCTGACCTCACACCCAGCAGTAGTGAAACTGAGAGAAGGCTTAAAAGCAGTGAGAGCTTGCATGTGATGATGGTAGCAGCCATGGCGCGAGTGAGTTGCACAATGCTAATGAGCAAATGCAAAAGATAAAATGTGAAATTCTATGGCTACAGAGAAAGTGAGTTTAATGTCCATACATTTTATGGACCTCTCTAGTCACGATTAGAAGCTACACAAGTCAATATTTTTTTTTTCTCCTTTTTGGATTATAATTTTCTTGAAATGATTGAGCTGCGTTTTTAGGACCAATTTAGAACGAGCGTGAGACCCGTGAGCATATGTTGGACTATAAATAGAGGTTAAAATATATTTTTTATTTTTATAATATATACAAAATTTATTTTTAATTTGAAAAAAATTGTTATTTTTTGTTCTTACAAATTTATAATATATGACTTTTTAGTTTAAAATTTGATTTGGACTAATCAAAATCTGATGACTTCTACAATGGGAGACTTTACCATCTCTTCCACCTTGGAAAACTTTTTTAATCATTCCATAGATTTATTTTAAAATAATGATTAATATTCTTTCAATTTTTAATTTATTTCCTCAATTTTTTAATTTTGTTCTTTTTATTGTTCTTTTTCTTTTTAACATTGTTGCATACAATTACATCTCCAAAGTTGTTTTTATTTACTGTGATTGGGTCCAGGCCATCGTCGAGGACCACCATTGGCGAGATCCGCCAATGGTAAAAAAAAATCTCTCCATTGCCGAGAAGGGGAAACCACCTCTGACATAGACGCATAGGAACAACTATGCTAAATGGCGGAGGCAGCATGTCGTTGAGGTCAAGGTCAATAGAGGATATCTACATGAGGTCGTAGTTGTAGGAGTTGACGGCAAACAAGGATAGCTTCTTCATGTGAAAGATAGCGGAGAAACAAATCGCAGTTTCTTTGGGTTGTTGGGATTTAGGTTTGAAAAGTGGGTGAGTATTGTGGTTTGGATTGAATCTCCATATTTGATTTGAAAATGGATTTACAGACCTGGAGAAGAAAGAGACAAACAGTTATCAGATGGTGGCTGGTGGTTGCTATGGTGTTTGGTGATTGAGGTGGTAGTTTTCATGGTTGCGTGGGGTCCGATGAAGACTATAGTTTTTTCCCTACAATTTGCAACGGTGTTTAATGGCTACAAATTGTGTTCCAATTTTTTAATTTATTTTGTAATTTGTAGCAGTTTTTAATCCAAAAATTATATTTTAAAATTTAAATTAAAAAAATATCATAAGTTTGAATTTGTCTAAATTGAACTCTAAGTCAAAAAGTCACATCATAAATTTATGAATAAGAAAAGGTAATAATTTTTTGCAAAAATTAAAATGAATTTTGAGTATTTTATAGTAATAAAAAAAATATTTTAACCCAAAATAAACATAAAACCATAGATTTTTTATTTTTCTATTTTTTATTAGAAATGTCTCCAAAGTACATAGATAGATTCCCATAGGCCAAAGGTCCCAACGAACTGCAAAGTTTTGCTGTGCAATTTGTCTGGATAAGGGGTTATATTTTTACTTTTTTTTATTCATTATTTACATCTCTTAAATTTTTTAGTCCTTTAAATTAGGAGTTTTTTATAGTCCCAAAATCAAAATTATATTTTTTAGTACATCAACATCAACATTAACAACACCTTTAACATATTAATTGAGATCAGTGGTAGATGAACCCAATAATAGATCAAAAATAAGACAAAGAGAAAGAGGAAGGGGAAGAAAACGTGGAAATAAGACAAAAGAGATGAAAAATTAGCTAAAATAAAATAAGGATGAAAGGAGGAGGAAAAAATGAAGAGAAAAAAAGAACTAAAAGAAAGGGAACGACTGGAACATAGAAATACTAATGAGTTTAACCCTCCACCAAGCTTATAGCTTTTCTCCACTCCGTCCTAAGACATATCGTTTGTCAATTTATATCTCACTCCATTAGGTCTTGTTTAATTACCTTTTCTCATGTAAGTTTCGATCAACTTCTACCTTTTTTTGTGTCGAGCTCTTGGTAGCAAATTCTTGTTCTTACGGGAGCATCCAGTGGTTGTCTTATAACATGTTCAAACCACCTCAATCTATGCTCCCTCCTTTTTTTCACACATTGGTACCACTGCTACCTTTCATCGAATATCCTCATTTCTTATTTTATCCATCTTCGTATAACCACACATCCACCTTAACATCCTCATTTATGCTACCCCTATTTTATGCTCATGTTGCTTATGTGGTTGCTAGCATTTCACTCCATATAGCATTGTTGGTCTTACAATTGTTCTATAAAATTTTTCTTTTAGTTTAAGGGGAATTTATTGGTTACACAAAAATCTCGATGCACTCCGTCATTTCATCCACCCTACTTTGATTCTATGATTTACATCTTCATCAATCTCACCACCTTTTTGCAAAATTGATCCCAAGTATCTAAAAACATCTTTCTTGGATACATCTTGACCAAGTAGATGCACTGTGTCTTGATCACCATCTCTTACCCGCGAAAACTCACATTTCATATACTCTGTCTTGTTCTTGTTTATCGTGAATTCTTTAGACTCCAAAGTGTTTCTCCACAATTTCAGTTTTTTATTAACACCATCTTTGGTCTCATCAATAAGCACGATATCATTTGCAAAAAGCATACACCACGACACTTCTTCTTGAATATCTTTCGTTAGTTCATCCATCACTAAGACAAAGAGATAAGGACTAAGAGCTGAACCTTTGTGAACACCTACTGTGATAGGAAAATACCATGATGTTCCATTACAAGCTTTCACACATGTGGTAGCCTCATCATACATATCCTGGATTGCATTAACATACTTTAATGCTACCTTTTTCTTCTCAAGAGTCCATCATAAGACTTTTCTTGGGACCCTATCATATGTTTTATCAAGATCTATTAACACTATACGTAAGTCTTTCTTCTTTTTCCTATACATTTCCATTAATTGTCGCATCAAAATAATAACTTCCATAGTATATCTTCCTGACATAAATCCAAATTGATTTACGGAAACCTTGGTCTCCCTCCTTAGGCGATGTTCAATAATTCTCTTCCACAACTTCATAGTATGGCTTATGAGCTTGATGCCTCTATAGTTAAAACAATTTTGGATATCTCCCTTGTTTTTGTAAATAGGCACAAGCATACTTTTCCTCCAAGCATCAGACATCTTATTTATTTTGAAAAATCTTATTGAAAAGATTGGTAAACCATTTTATTGCCATGTCTCGAGCCTCTCCACACTTCAATAGTGACGTTATCGGGTCCCCAAGCTTTATTATTCTTCATCCTCTTTAAAATCTCCTTAACTTCATGTGTATTAATTTTGCGCACAAATCTCCTATTCAGATTATCGAAAATGTCCTTCAAATCCACCTCACTCTTGTCATTATTCCCATTAAAAAGTTTATCAAAGTAGTTTAGCCATCTTTCACTTACATCTTCATCCCTTACCAAAAGTTTTTAATTTTCATCATTGATACATTTAACTTGGGTGAAGTCTTTACTCTTTTTGTCCCTTATTTTTGTAAGTTTGTAAATACATTTTTCACCATCTTTGCTTCCAAGATTTTTATACAAATCGTAAAAAACTTTGCCTCTAGCTTACCGCACTGCTTTCTTTGTATTTTTTCTCGCTACTCTAAACTTTAGCAGATTCTCATCATTGAGACATTTATGCAAAGATTTAAAGCATTTCTTCTTCTGTTTAATAGCCTCTTGCACCTTTCCATTCCACCACCATGTTTCCTTTGTAAGAACTTTATTTTCTTTGCTTTCACCTAACACTCTCCTTCCCACATTTTAAACATACATAACCATCTTATTCCATATTTATTAGCTTCTCCAATAAACTCGCACGGTCCTTTACACACCATGTTTTTTCTTAAACTCTATTTGTTTCTCCTCCTTTAGTTCCTACCATCTTATGCTTGAATTTTGAGCCTTTTTCCTCAAATTAAGAACTTTGTTGAACCGAAAATCTAAAACTACCAACTTATGTCGTGTCGTCACACATTTTTCAGGATAAACTTTGCAGTCAATACATTAATTTCTATTTTCTCTTCTAACCATAAAGAAATCAATTTAACTATAATTTTGGCCACTATGATAAGAGATAAGATAAAACTCTCTTTTTCGGAAAGAAGTGTTCGCTAGCATCAAATCATAGGCTAGTGTAACATTCAAGACATCTTAAAAAAAATTCTTTTTAGTCTCTTCACTCAATTAAAATCTTGTATTTTTTAGTCTCCTAATTTATAATAAAGGAACTTATTAAAATGAATATTTTTGAACTTGAGAGATTAAAACTTATAATTCTATTTGGAAAACTAATTAAAAAAACAGATCCCAAATTTAAAGGATTTAAAACATAATTAAACTTTTTATATAATATATTTTTAATCAGCAAATGAATTGACAAAACACTGTAGATAAATTGAAACTTGCATTTAGCTAAAAACATGTTTCAACGTATTTACACATTGATTGTAGGACATTTTATAGTCAATCATTCAATTAACAAAACTTTATGGGTGTACATAGAGTTTAACTAATTGTAGCATTGATAAGGGATAACCGCAAATATAGGATCATCTCATTAAGTAATAATATCGAATTCAGAAAGGATTGTATTTTTTATTTTGTAATTATCACAATTTAATGTAAGTTAAACAAAAGGAAAAGGGAATTAAGTTTGGGTATTGAATTAAAGTAAAGAAATTTAAGAGAAAATTAAAATTAAAGCAAACAATTCAAATTGGGATGAATTCAATTATAGGAAAACTTTCAATGTTCATATTGATTTTTTTTAAGGTGAATTTATCTAACGTAATCTTTGTTTTCTCTCAAAATACAAATATATATGTAATTGAATTAACATCTTTTTTTATGATGTTATGTTCATTTAAACTCATTAAATTCTATGTTAATAAATTTATCCATGAAAATTTAAATCTCCTTTTATGATTTAATTCCTAAGTTATGGTCCAACGATTAGATTCACCTTTTAATTATTATCTAAGGGTTTATAACTATAAAAAATGATGGTCAAACGCTTTGCATAGATAAGATTAATAGAAGAGAAATCAATAGGAAGTCAAAAGAATAAAAAGATAGTTTCAATTAAGAATCAACAGTTTTCAAGGGTTAAACCCCCAATCCTTGAAAAAAGAAATTACTTATTCATATATAGTCATAAAAATAGCCAAATAATAGAAAATAAACATAACAAACCGGAAAAGAGTTGAAGAAAAAGATAATTCTTCACTCCCCCTCTAGGTCATATGCTAATGAAGAATAGAATGCTTAATCCTAGGTAGAAAACTCTATTCAAAAACAATGGGTGAATAAGTTTTGGACCCAAAATACATTCAAAATGCAAATTGATAAGATAATTGCATTTGGTATCGTTCATGGTCGCAACCTTTGTTGGCAAGAAAGATTGGGGATGAGTTAGTGGAGGTCTCGCCCATGATTCAATGTCACAGCCATGACCTTTGTCAGGTGTACCCATTTTTCTTTTCTTCGGTTCTTCAAATAACTCTATGCTCCTAACTTCAATCCTTGAAGTCGCCGTGCTTCTTTCTCCTAGATTTGATGTTTCAAAATCAGGAGATAGCCCTGAAAAAAGAAAATACCACAAACATAATTGGTTGCAAAAACAATGAAAATGTAAGATTATTGAGTCCAGGATGCCAAAATATGCAATTGATACTAAGTGAAATGCTATACATAAATGGTATGAAATGCAATGCATTTGTTAACTATCTTACCCTTTGACAAACGTTAATTATGTTACGTCAATGTAAATCAAATCCCATGTTCATGCATGAGAAAGTCACCACCACTTCATAAAGTTGACAAAATCTCATTCAAATGGTCAGTCAACTGTGTTTCATAACATGGTAAAATAATATCAACATGATCCTGTATTCAAAAACATTACACGTGACAAAACCATTTGGCAAACATGATTCCAAGAGGAACCCTTGGGTTCATCTAACACTACTTTCCCATCAAGACACAAGGTGTAAAAGCTCATCATCAACAACTTCACACATGAATATGGATGTATGACAACAACAAAATACATACATTATCAACTTTAGATTATTATTTGCAACTTAACATGCTAAGATATGCTTAATTCAACATTGTGCCAAAGGACGGCCTCAAAATCCAACTGAACATGATGTCTAGCCCTGGCTCCATGGACAAGGTATGTTAGCTCAAGAAATTTTCAAAAAGCTTGGATAGAAATGGAACTAAATTAGAAAGGAGAATGTAGAGAGAGGAATTGAAGGTATTAGTAATACTACATGTGTAGTTTTCGTGGACAAGGTTTGCGTGCTTCCCTAAAGTACGTGTGTAGTTTGGGAATGAAATGAATTAGGCTTTGCAGTGTTAGTTTGAACCCAAGAGTTCCCCCAAACACTTCATTGAATAAGGCTTATATTGGGTACCAGTTTACATTGGCTACCCCCCTCACTAACATGAAGCGTTCAGAGGAACTCCAAGGGACAGCCAACAGAAAACTCTTGAAGCTATACATGCTTCTGAACTACTTTGTCTTGGATAGACAAAGACACAGCAACTGTTCTATATTTATGGGGGAGATTTTCATGTTCATTGCTCAAAATAAATGTGAATTTTATGTGGACATACAGAATTCTACGCAATGAAGGTACCTTTTATCTCTGAACCTGGTCAGGATGTTTGCCAAGGGGAGTCGGTGATTGAGTGGGTTCGTTGCTGCTAAAGTGATTCCAAAGCTAACATAATAAGATCCTTGCCCTTCCAGTCACTTTCATATTCTTGACTCTTGAACTTCAAAGCTAGCTAGGGCAAACATAAGAGTTTTTCTTTGTTCACCATGTCAAACATGAGAGTAATAAAGAGGTAATTTTATGTCTTTGAAAAAGGGATCAATTAGAGTGAATCGATCCCTATTAAACCAACCAGCAATCTGATATTATATTTTTTTTTCTCATTAAAAATAAGTTTAACAGAGTTGAGTTTCAAGGACTCACCAAGGTAAGTAGGCCTTAAGGCTTAAAGAATGCTTACAAATATATTTAGATCTTATTTGCCAATAAGATTCTCATATCAGAAAAGAAAATTAAACACACATCCTTTTAGAATATGAATTTGCTCCTTACCAATCGGATCAACATATGTTGGTTCTGATATTGTATATAAATACTTAATTATGCATTTGATAATATATTACTGAAGTCAGACGTTTTTTATTATTTGTGATTCTACACCATTCACTTTAATGATCAGGTAATAAATTTTCTAAGTAAGTAGACTTTTCATTTAAAATAGAAACTAATTTGGAAACTATATTTCATTATTATTATTATTTTTTGTTATTATGTTATTGGTACAAAATATTCATCAATTATGTATATGATTATTTCATGTTAGAAAATTTGATTGGTCACATTTAGTGAAATTTTTTTCCTTTCTAATTACATTTTTTCATCCATAGGTCAAATTAGTCACATTGAGTGAAATTTTTCCCTTCCAACTACATTTTTTCATCCATAGGTCAGACTGGAATAACCTTTGCTTGCTAGAACTTGTTAGTTAAGCTTTTAGGGTGTATTTGGATTTTAAGTTTGAGGATCTAAAAATATGTTTGAGAGTAAAATCGATTTAACATCATGCTTTTTACTTCTCAAAGGTATATTTGAGACTAAATTTTTTCCTAGAATTTCAATTTTGGAGAAACAAAACTTAAAGATAATTTTGTAAATTATAATCCCAACATATATACTGTGTCATATTAAAGAAAATCTCAAACCGTATTTTTTTTTTCATTTGCATCTTGGTATAAAAGAGTTTTTTTTTTTTCTCTATTCCATAAACTTTACGTAGTTATATTTATACTAATATGTTGCCATCTAAGATAATGTACATATAATATAATGATGAAATAGGTGTATAGGTTGGAATTCTTTATTGGAAGACATTAATATATATATATTAATAGGCAGAAAGAAGGAAAACTGAACTGTAGTACAAGAAAGGCCAATATTCTGCCTGCATGTAAGAGGTCGATCAGATAAAGAATGTACTAGTAGGTTTGGATCACTGACTTTCCCAAACTCATTATCATGCAGAGGTTTCATGTTATTTGATTCTTTTGCTGCAGCAAAGAAGAGGCCCGGAGGATGTACTGCATTGCTGTTTTTAGTCTTTCTTTGGTGTAATTTAGCTCTATTTAGGTACTTCAAACGTGTAACAGTAGTTCATTGATGTATTTGAGTTGAGGTATCCCTTGTACCGACTCCAAATTTCGATTCATCAACATATAGAACTTTGTCTTATAAAAAAACTAGAACAAATAAAGCAAAGACCCCCACCTACTAAAGGAGTAAAGGACCAATACAGCAACTTAAAACCCCACATAAAAAAGCCTACATAATAAAGCCTTGCATCATTGATGCCTGCAAAAGCACTACAAGAAAAATGGAGCCAGGATTCCGCCATGTTATATAATCTACCAGCAACAATGTTTCAGCTAGCTGAGAGAAAAAACAGTATCCAAAGCTGCATGCTAGCTTCCTCCTCCAAGACATGTTGCAGAACTTGTGCTCAGATTGTTCCCCCTGCAAATTTAAAAGAATATCATGCACTGAATGTCCAATTTAGAAGGCCAACTTAAGAATCAATCATATATAGGTTAGTCCTCCAAATAAATGAATAATCATCTCTCTATGCACTCTAAATATGTTAGATTGCACCTATCACAGATTAAGCAACCATTGCCACACTTCAATATTGCTAGTGATCATGACCAATCTCTTCCCACTATCACAGGAGAGGAGAACTCAAACATAAAATCTAGACTTTTAGATAATAGGATAGCTCCCAAACTTAAAAACACTAATTAAACTAATAATTAAGAATGAGTCTAACATGGAATAAGTTCAAGAAATAAAATAAAAACAACTATATGGTACAAGGTATAGAAAGATATAAACTTAAATAAATGAGTTCCAAATTTGATATATAATATGTTTCACACATTTTTCCTCTTGTGAGATTTTTGTTTGCAAGCTGGGTATCATCATGACAAAACAGATTCATGGACAGCAACGGTACTTTGTGAAGCATGTCAATGCAATGAACATCTGAAAAGCTGCTTATACTAAATTATTTATAATAGGGTAAAGTTATAAGATTTACTTGTTGATTGAAGGGAGAAAGAAAAAAGAGAGAGGTCATATATTCAAATATTTTTACTTGACAAAAACTAACATATTAACAACTAAAATTTATAGATAATTATAATAAGGTAGTTTTTCCTTTTGCATATGAGTAAGGTCGATTACTTAACATAGAAAAGTAGATTTTCTCAATTATCAACCGAGTGGACTCGACCTAATAATGATCCTTGCAGCTCACAACTCAAACCATATAATAGACGGATAATTGTGGTCACAAGAGCAAAATAAAAACTGCAGTTTATCCATAATTAGAGTGCAACTTTATTTGGAATAGGTCCGCACTAAATAAAACCTAAAATAATTTTTTTTTAAAAAAATCATATTCTTTAAATGAGAGTTATACATTAGAGTGCAACTTTTTTTACTTTATAAAAAATAATAATAATTTTTTTATGGACCTAAAGTTTAAACTGAAGTTGTTTTATGCTTAGGCCCGTGAATTTATTGCACAAGATGACTAAGACGAGTTCGAAGAATTTACCTTGGGAGTTGGTAATGCTAAATAGGGTGTTTCAAGTTTTGATAGAGTTGAGGCAGGCATGTAAATATGTAATGCCGAAATTTCTCCACCGATTTTGTTTGTTGATTTTGTAAATACAATTCGTGGAGGAATCTAGTTTAAACTTTGCAAATTTTGATGAAAACAAAAACCCTGAAGTTGAACTCGGAATGGCTCCTTTTGATGAGTATTCAAAGTACAAAATAACATGTTGAAAATGAAATGAATTTTATTGACTATTGATATGCAGTGTTAGTTGAATCCAGGAGTTCCCCCAAACACTTCATTGAAGAAGGACTATCTTTTCTAATGAAGGATTTTTTTTACTAGGTAGCCTCTCGTATGAAGCGTTCAGAGGAACTCCAAGAGTCAGCCAACAAATAATCTCTTGGACATTATATGTTTCTGTAACTTCTTGTCTATCTCGGCTGAACAAATAAGTGCTCTATATATAGTAGAGATATTATGCTCAGAGAACAAAAAAAGTTGGAAATCTATGTGGTCATCATGCAGAATAATCTAAAGTTTATTTCTAGTTTCTACCATTGATCCTAGTCAGGATGTTCGCCAAGAAGAACGGGGGACTAACAAAAAGAAAGACTCTTACTGCAACAATAACACATACAGTGGAATCGTTTCTGCATGATAATCTAACAAAAGATCCATTCTCAATCCCTTTTACTCTTTCTCATGGCCATGTATTTTTTTGCTCATGTACATATAAGAGCTCTTGTGCGGTTAAAAGAAAAGGAAAAAAAAGTGTAAATTACTATCTAGTATCCGATATCTTTGTATATATATTCCTGCCTAAATAAACTTTTCCCCCTGGAGAATAAAATTAGCATTACTTGTAATACATATATTAGGGAACTATGCGGATTATTTTTAAAATTTAAGCAGAGAAATAAAAGTAATTTAGATTTAGGGTGGAAAGAAAAATAAAATTAAAAAAATATTTTTTAGGTTAAGTACGTAGTTTTTTTTATAAAAAAATGGTCTCAAATATAAGAAACAAAAAATCTTGTAAAATAGTCTCAAATATAAATAAAACTCAAAAATAAATTTTCCTTAATTAATGAAATTATCCTGAAAATATCCTTCATCATAATGGTAAAGTCATGATAATGCATGTATATCTAAAGGCATTCAAGCATGTTTAGGAAGTTAATTACGGAATAAATATAGCAGTTATTTTTAAACTCTCTTTTAACAGTATTTTTTTAATTTTAAGTTAAGTGAAAAAGAAATTAAAAGGTTCAATTCAATCACACGCTATAATATATATTTCAATGAAATGGAGGAAATTATTTTCTATGTTTGCATGATTGACATTCCTTATATATGTTTTAATGTTTTTTTAACTTTTGACACCTAAACCAACAAAACATTGTACACTAATAAAGATTGGTTTTACTAGTATAAAATTGAACAACTTCGATGAACTTGTGAACTTAATGAACTATAGTGTGGTGGTAGGAGTTTGAATAGTTTCTCATCTTCTATTTTTTTGGCTGAAAAATAATACTTTTGAATTGTGAGGATAATATGAGTGAGAAGCTTTTTTTTTTTTACTACCTTCCTTCGTTTATTTTTAATTATTGAATTTTTGAAAAAGAAATGGTTTCTATTTATATATTATTTTCAAAGTTTAAGATAATATTAATTATTTTTTATCGTACACTTATTTTTTACTTAATCATTAAATAATTTACATATACATTTATTATGAAGTAGAAATGAAAAAGAAAAGAAAACTCAATAATTATTATATTAAAGTTAAGAAAATTTATTATATTTCTTAATTTCTACATAACCTTAAAAATGGATTTAAAAAACGGATGTAGTAATTCTTTAGAAAAGGGTTAAAAAAAAAAGGGAAACAAAATTAAGGACGAGAGTTTCCTAGTTACTTTGGCTTCTGCCAAGCCAAAAGACATTCTAGCAGCATCTCATTCGAATAGCCATAAGCCAAGTTGTGATTTCAAAGTAATGTTTCGCACACTTTCACGTACTAGATTCCACCTAACACGTGTCCCTGTGCATCAGAAAAGATTAAAACAAAGGATACAGCAAAAACATGGTACAATTAAATATGTGGCCACTCGATATTGGGTTCTTTGATTCTCATCCTACTTTGGCCAATTCAATTCCCTATTACCCAACATTGGGTCTAGGTTCACTTCCTTGCATCTTTACCACTTCTACTTTTACAAGGGAAAAGTTTACGGGCTAACCGCTAACGCAAAGACCAAAGACCATAACTTTTGGATTGTGAGCTCGGACACAATAATGCGTGGTGGACATAATAACATTGTGGTGGTCACTTAGAATTTTTTTAAGTGTTGAAATTAACTTCATATTTTGAGTTGACTAATATTCGAGTACATGGAAGGCCACAAGACTTAAAGACTTGTCAAATGTCTAAGTCATATATAAGATTTAAGATATCAAGTTTTTTAGGGAAATTAATTTTGAGCTTGTAAAGTCATATTTTGAAGAATTCTTAAGTGTCTAAGTGTTGAAGTTGTTGGAGATTTCAAGCAAATTAAGTCCATCAACAAAAACATGTTACTCGAAAGTTGTTAAAATCATGCAGAAAAGATAGATGGCAGAATGTTAGATAAAAGAAAATATATATTTTGACAACTAAAGTTACTTGACACTTTGACAGAAAAAAATATAATAAATAAGTGATATGATTTGATAGAATAAAAAAGAAATAAAAAATTTAAACTAAATTTTTAAAATTTGTGAGTGTCAAATAAATCAGCACTTATAATTGATATAAGCAAATGTATCCGTATATAGATCAACTTTTTTGACAGTTAGGACGAAAAGTTTATAAATAGGGAACCCTTACAACCATTTTTCCTTGGTTGAAAACACTGCAATATTGCATCTCTCTGTAACATCTATCACGACAATTATCATAGCTACTGATTCATTGAATGACGTGTATGCATTCACCGAACTTAATTTAATGCAATCTGCCATTTGTTCATTACAATTTGATTTGATTGTTTTCTGTTAAAGATGCAAATTTGTTTCAAGATCGAAATGTCTTCAATTCTTGAATTAACGACTTACCACGATGATTATTGTTGAATATATATGTTATATATATTAATAATAATATGTTTACATATAAGCCCAATAGGTTATTGTATGATTATATGGGTTCATATGGGTTAGAGTCCAATAGCTTACTATATTACTAGGGTTTTTTCCTACGCTGGAGGTAACACTGTTGAGCATTCCAAATTCTGATGTCTCTTGGTGTAATACTTCAAGCACTTTTCTCTCTCAAACCTCTTTACCTCCAACAATCTTGAAGTATTAGCTTCGTGTATCAGTTTTGAGCGAGTAAGGTGTCGTTTCGAAGATCTCATCGAGAGGAACTCAAGGGCGTGATCACTTTCGTGTTTCGACGGAAGGATTGACCGGGATCTGAGATTGAAAACCTTGCAGCCGCAACTTTTGAGACCAGATCTTGGA
>PYAF01001746.1:271448-282024 GCA_007407185.1 Glycine tomentella | reverse complement strand
AGTTATGGTTAGTGTATATCTTGATGCATGTATATTGAAATTGTGTGTTACTGTTTATGGAAACATGTATGTGATGAGCTGAACACTGTGATAGTGTGGTTATGTGCTTGATTAGATTCTCTGGCCAGTAGAATTGAATTTAATAGTCTATATATATAAGTCCTGATGTGAGATGTGCCCACATAGCTGGATGAAGCCTACTCAGGCAAAGAAAGAAAGTCCTGATGTGAGATGTGCCCATATAAATGGATGAAGCCTCCTCAGGCATTGATATTTGTGTATGTATGTTATGTACATGTGATAATATGATTGATAGCTGTGAAGGCTAGTTTGTAATGCCAATTTTGATATTATATGCATGAAAGTGAACCAGGGGGAGGAAAGACCTCCAAGAACCCTGAGTTTACTGAGATTGTTATCTCACCTCGGTTGGGGATTATGTTTTTGCAGGTGAAGCTCAGGGAACAACTGATAGATCCCAGGGCAAGAGGCCTGAGTTGAGGGATATGGTTCTGAGAGAACCTTAGGCATAGAGTGAAGAGCATGTTGGCTCTATCTTTTGATTTTCATGCCTATGTTTTGTTTTAGAGACTTGAGGGATATGTACAATTTTGAGACATATACTTTGTATATTATGAGATTCACCATATATGATGTACAGTGGGTATTGTTAATGACGTATGATGACGTCATTTTTGTTTACTGCTTCCATTTTAATTATCTATGATAATTGCTGCGCTTAACCACCATAAGATAATGTTAATGAACCGGATGCATACGGGTCGTTACAATCCCATTGGTTAGTGACATTCCAACAATAATTTTTGGAGTAGATGTAACTCATCCAGAATCTGGAGAGGACCCTTGTCCATCCATTGTTGCTGTGAGTATTTCCAAAGTCCTTTAACTTATAGCTGGCCATATATTTGGTCTTTTGATTACTGTTATTCAGGTTGTAGCCTCCCAGGACTGGCCAGAAGTAACAAAATATGCAAGATTGGTATGTGCTCAGCATCATCGTGAGGAACTCATTCGAGACCTTTTTAAATGTTGGAAGGATCCTCATCACGGTATAGTTTATGGTGGCATGATCAAGTACTTAGTAGCAGCTTAGCCATTTTCATAATTGGATTAAGTGGAAGGTCATGTTTGCCTTTTAATTTTATGTCTTTATTTTATTTTAGAATAATATAAATTTCCCTTAGGTATTAAAAGTATCTCCTGTTGACATTGTTTAAATTACCTAATGAGAAATTTTTCGCGCTTGCTTGCTTTAAGTTTTTCCTTTTCACTTGAGTAATTGCTTGTGTTCAATTATTGGCTATAAGGGAAGGGATAATGGTTTTGCATTTGTTACATGTAATTTATTCAACATCATATGCCTTATGCCTCATTAGATTATAATATTTTGTGCTACTGCAGACAGCTGTTACTCTCTTTTAAGAAAGCAACGGGACAAAAATCATTGAAGTTATATGACATTCCAAACCTTTAAAAAAAACATATGTAAAATAAAATAATACTGAAATAAGTTTTAAAAAAATTATTTGCATGA
Organism: Glycine tomentella; assembly: GCA_007407185.1. NCBI lineage: Eukaryota > Viridiplantae > Streptophyta > Magnoliopsida > Fabales > Fabaceae > Glycine > Glycine tomentella. The sequence goes on along the minus strand of PYAF01001746.1, from coordinate 280,469 downwards.
CTATCAAGAGAAATAGACCAGTCCCTAAACTATATATGTGGTAATGTATATATAATTTTACTTTTAGATAACTAGTTATTTGTGTATTTCCTGAGTTACTTGGAGATACAAAGCATGTATTTAATTCTGCAACTATTATTATTAACCTTATCTTGTGCAGCAAGCTGAAATATATATATTCATGTAATTGAAAACTGTTAAATGAATTTTCTGAATTATAAGTGTTTTGATAAATAATTTGTTGATAAAAATATATAATGACTTATAGATGAGATATTTGATATTTAAAATTATATATTATTATTTATTTAATATTTCTTTTTTAAAAAATAAGATTAAAATCAAATAATAAACTAATCCAATTTTTTATTTAATATTTTTTTATTTTAACACATTGATTCTAAGACGGTTGAAAAGTATAACCGTCTTAGAATAGTCACATTCTAAGACGGTTATATATAAAAACCGTCTTAGAATCACTATTTTGTTTTTTTTATTTTAATACAATGATTTTAAGACGGTTCTGAAGCATAACTCTCTTAGAATAGTCTCATTCTAAGACGATTATGTCTAAAAAACGTCTTAGAATCACTGTTTTATTTTTATTTTTACTTTAACACACTGATTCTAAGACGGTTTTAAGGTACAACCGTCTTAGAATAGTCACATTCTAAGACAGTTTTACCTTAGAATCGTCTTAGAATGTACGATTTTTTATTTTTATTTTTTTAACACCTTCTAAGACTGTTCAACGAGAGAACCGTCTTAGAATCGTTTGTTACGAAAACAAGTAATCGTCTTCGAATGTCTTACTTTTAACGACGTTGGATACAAAGACGGTTGAAGAACCGTCTTTGTATGGGGTTTAGAACCGTCTTTAAATGGCGTTTTTGTAGTAGTGGACTATACTCACTGTAACAATCCCGACAAACCAAGACCGGGGACTCCCCCCTCCACGCTATAAATATAAATTTCATCTAACCTTTCTCACACAATTCATCAGCATACACATAGCTGAATTCACACAATTCATCAACACACATAGCTGAATACACTCATTCAAGGACGCTTGAGCACCTATACGCTCAATCTACTTCCATATAGTTAATGTATTTACTTGAGTGTTAGAGTCTTTTTCTTTGTTTTGCAGATCTTCCTTTTTAACAAGATTGACTTATCATCCGACATGTAGGATCTGGAATCTATCTTGGTCACATTCAATCTAACTTGTGCCACTTCCAAATTTTGGTAATAACAAAATATATAAACGTTAATATGCTTGTATAGGTTTAACCTTTTCTTTTTCTTGTTCCATGGACAAAAACGTCCATTGTAGGTCGCTGAAGCAAATTGCTCCTTTTAAAAAAATTGTATATGCGTGCTTTTCATGGTTAGTCATGAAGAATAGTAACCTCTCGAGACTCTTACAGCTGGACAATCACATAAAAAAGAGAAAGAGATGTATGATAAATGAATCTCTCTAGTATTAGTTGAAGAGGATTTAAAGGCGCTATTAATTGTGGCAACACAGTATTGAACGGTAAGAAAAAATTCAAAAATAAAAAATAAAAAATTGAATCTATGTCTGATGGATCACAGTCACGAAAAAAAAGTATTTTTTATATTTTAAATTTTTAATACTCCCTATTATTAATTAAAGTTTATATATGTCATGTTAAATGAAAAGAAAAAGTTTTACATCATTTGGTTTTTTTTTACTTGAATATATTTAGTCTCCCTTACTACGCATTTCAATTATAAGAATAAAACATGTACTAAAAATAATAATAAAATATGTTTTGGATTTCTTATAATGTTTTAAAATTCGATTTTAGTTCTTATTAATGCTTACCAAAAGTGTTGTAGTTTATGTTATTCACAGAGATTAAAAGCTGGTATTTCTAATCAAATGTAAAGATTAAACTCGTATTAAATTTGTATAGAGAATAAAACTAAATTTCAAAATATTTAGACTAATCAAATCATACTTTACTCAGAACAGAATGTTGTTGACATTCCCGTTTGATATTCCTTAAACCTTTCTATGTTCTTTGACTTCCTTTGGAATTTCAACAAACTTACAAAAATATCTCCTTTAGACTAAAATATTATACAAACCTCTTTTTTTCATAAAGCATATTATAATTTGTTGTTTATTTTTTTTAACGCTATATTACAGTACAGACACCGCGTGCAAAAATTCTTACACATCAATTCTCGACAATTTAGGAACAATATTTATGTAAGCTAATCTTAAGATAATTCAGACCTATACTTTTCTGTCATAATCATGATATCTCACACTTAAGTACAGGCTAAAGTCATGATAATGCCTGTTTGTGTTGATGCTGAAATGTTAGGTCTGCATCACTTTTTATTTGTCTCTTTATGGGAATATATATGTAAGAGACTGTATGTTGAATCACGGCATCCCTTGTGCTTATATTCAGCTTTCTTCCGTTTTTTAATATATATATATATATATATATATTAGTCTCTTGTCTTTTTTTATAATCGAAAAAGTGATAATACTGCATAACTATATCGAATTTAAAAAAAAAATAGAAGAGGTGTGAAAGTAAATTAAAATGAATTAAAATAAAGTGCAAAAATATGAATTTCACTTTAATTTTTAAAAAATTATCTCAAATGTATTCAAGTGTGATTAGAACAAATATTACCTAAAGTTTTGCGCATTGTTTAAGAATTTAAAAAAAAAACAGAAGAGGAGACAAATTATTTATTGGAATTCCTTCTGTGTAAAATGAACCAATCTAACATATGATGAAAATTATTGGTTAACTTATTTTTTATAATATAGATTGCTATCTTTGCTTAAATTCTAAATGATCTTATTAAGTTATTAATAAGTAATAACCCAAACCAAATATATGACTTCGGAATAGGATAATTTTCGATTTAATAAATTCAAATTATCGGAAATAAATAAATATTTGAATTGTAAAAGTGCAGTGTCTCTTTTTAAAGCTTAATTTGAATGTACGGTAAGTTAATAATAAAATAGTTAAGGGTATAGGAGACTCCTCTACTTGCCTTCTGCCTATAGCCAAAAACATTTTATTTGCATCCCCGTCACATCTGATAAGACCTATTTTATTATTTCAAATTTGAATATCACAGCCTTTGCATTCATGTATGTATGAGATTCCATTTTACACTTACGTATTTGTGCATCTGAAAAGCTTAAACAAAGGACATAGCATAAATACAGTAGAATATAGCATGTGTCGAGTGCCCACTCAATATCCGCTGTCTTGATAATATTCTCATTCTATTAAATTTCCTATTGTCCTATGTTGCGTCCAGGTTCACTTGCTGGCATTTTCACTGCACTCTAGTCCATGAACAAAAGCAAATCTTCCCAAGTCACCTAAGTGAATGTTTTATTAAAATTTACAAACTTAAATTTAAATCAAATTTAAGTTTGTAAAGTGAGTTTGTAAAAATATTTTAAGTCTTTAAAACCAAGTTTTTAGGTAAAAGTTTACCTTCAAATATATTTTTGAGAGATAATCAAATATGATTTCAAATTGATTTTATTATCAAACATACTTTTAGATCTTATCACAAGAAATTAAAACATATCTTAAGTGTACGTTTGAGTTATAGTTTACGAACTTAAAATTTGAAACTTAAATTTGCAAACTGAGTTTGTAAAAGCATTTCAATAGTTGTTTTTCTCAAATTGAATTTCTAGACTAAATTTTAGCCTTAAACATACTTTTATAGAAAAATTAAACATGATGTCAAACTCATTTTTCTCTCCAAATTGAGTTTGCAACTCCCCACCGACAAATCAAAGATAGCCTAAGTTGGCAAAAGGGTGTAAAACTACTCAAGTTTAAATTTTAGGTTTATTAAAAGAATTATTTGCTATTAATTTCCATGAAGAAATATAATCACATATGTTGACAAAAGTTCAATATATAGCTCTACATTAATTTAGAGTAAAAAAATCACAGTGTAGTTTAGGTTTTATTTATTGTATTGACTCCATTGTTGTAACCAACACTTTTTAAATCAATTCATGAATCGATGTAGACTAGCCTATGTAGCGTTCAACTTAGAATCAATGTAGAAAACACTTTCTATATTAATTAATGTTTGATCCATTTTAAACATGTAAATTCCATCGACAACTAATTTCCAATAACACTTATGTTAAACTACCTCAAAACAGTTAATTCTAAACTACTTAAATACATTTTAAACAAATATAATATTTCTTTATTTCTAATTTTTAAAAAGTAATTTGCCCACTCATTTCTAATCTCAACAATTGTTTCTTCAAACAATGCTTCCTAAATCTCCTTGAATAACTACAATATAATAACTCAACATTAGACCACAAAAAATAAAATAAAAAATATGATTAATCCAACTTTGTTAAAGTCAATCACATTATCTGCTCACAAGAATACATAATACTCGTTCGAACTGTGATCATCATTCAATGCGTCATGTAATAACAATACTCGTAGCCTCCTTTTTGTCTAGTACACTACAATTAATACGAAATTTAATTATTTCACAAAATTGTTATACAAACTAATAAAATGTGTTTTTGGGAATTTCAGGATATTGTAAATTATTCACCTTGGGATAAATCCAATGAAGCTTCATTGTTTTAGGCGTGGCCCTACCATCCAAAACATTACATGCAGACACAACACTGATTAAAAAAAACATGAGTAACATTCCTTTTTAAAAAAAAACTATTTATAAATATATTATTTTTTATTGAATATTTTATGTTATTTTATTAAAATAATAATAATAAATTAAATTATGTTGGATTAAGTGTTTTTGAGTCTTTAATCTTGAGAAGTTCAATTTAACTCTAAAAACTTACAAATTCTCTAAAAATCTAGTCTATTCCTTACACTCTCTCTTTTTGTTCTCTTTTGAGAACCCTGCCATCAGAATTACAAACAGAGGATGGAGGAAACATAGAGAATTTTCGTTTCGGCCACTATAATTTAAGGAATACATACTCTAGGTAAGGGGGAGTGGGATATCTTTTCATGCATAATGGGTTGAAGAATTAATTTTGAATCACAATTAATCGTATGCTTGAGTTTTCTTTGATCTTAAACGGGCTAGGGATACTCCTAAAATACTTTTGTTCTTACGATGATTAGCTAACACGTGTATTTGGTTAGGATTTTCTGTTTGTTACTTTCGTGCATTTAGGGATTTGATGAATTGTACCTAATCGTTCATGTACATCGAGTGTAATTTCTAAATGGCTAATTATATATTTGTTGTTTTGTTGTTGTGATAATCGTTCATCCTTGTATCCTACACGCATATGTATAGCAACGATTATTTTCTCTTGTCAAAGTCTTGTTGAAATTAGTAAAAGGGAGCTTGCGAATATTATATACACGTAAATTGGGATGTTTACGTGGGTCAAAGTCCCAAAGGAGTGGCTGTACGTTAATTGAAGACTTAGCACAAAGGGGTTTTCAATTAGCTAAAGTTTTAATTTCGTGAAATTTATTCACTTTTTGCGCGCACTTGTGTGAATTCTTGACCTTTGCGTTAATCTACTTAACATTATTCCAACTTCTATGAATCATGTTTATTGTTTTCTATGCATGAGTATACTTAATTGGACTTGTTTTGATTATATGACTTCCAGGTCCTTTTTCTTTAAGTTTTTGTTATATATTGTGAATTACCCTGCGTAAGTATATATATATATATATATATATATATATATATATATATATATTATGTGTACATTAAATATATTTATATGTATATATTATATTTAGTTATATATATTTATCTATCTGGAATATTTATTTATATATATTGTTAATTGATATTTAGAATGTTATATTATTGCTATAACGTTTTTGAAAAGCAGTATGTGTTGGAGTTTGAAAATATTATGATTTGATTTTTATGCATATGTATATGGTTTTGTAAATATTGTCATGTTACTTGATGTTTATATTTATGATTGATATTGTGATTGAATATTTGATGTCTATGGATAAATGTGAATGTAATAGGTTATGGTATGTGTATATATATGTTGTGAAAAAGTAAGGAGAACCTAGTTCCTACAGAATAGAAATCTCTAAGGAATTTCAAAATAAATCATGTGTATATTATCTATGAACTATGCATTATGTTGTTATATGTGTTTTGAAGTGAATGACGTTTACAATTAATTATAATGTATCTTATTTCTTTTTGTCTTATCTAAGCTTTATATGTATTGTGAGATGTAGCTTTTTTCTCATTTGTTTATCTTGTTTGTGGTTGAATGTTATTTTTGCATGTGAGACTCTACAAGGCCATGATGAGAATATTGGAGGAGTGGCCTAGGTCTTGATTTATTGTCTTTTATTTTAGTTTTATTTTGGGACTATAAAGCTCTATTGGGTTATGACATCGGAGATTGATTTTTATTGTTTTACGTCTATGTTTTTTAAACTAAATTAATGATTTTATTTCTTAAGATTGATTATGTTTTAAGGACTTGTAAGGCCAAATGTGGGTCAATATATTTTATTGACAATTACAGCTTTTATTTGAGTTTGAATTATTTTAGTTATGTATATTGTTGGGTATGGCTCATATTGTGCCGTCAGCATATATGCATGGCTATGGGGAGCCCCCCGGAACTTTTTTCGAGGTCTAGTGTTTTATTATTTGTAGTTTGGGCTTAGGCCCATGAATAGCTATGGTGTTTAGGGTTTCTAAACCCATATATTTCCTTGTAATCTAAAGTGCAATTAAATGAGTGTGTGAGGGAATATAGTGAAAAGCTGGACGTAACTCACATTGGATGAATCAAGGTAAATTCTATGTGTTGTTTTCTTTTTCCCTCTTCTCTCTTCTCGATTGTTGCGTGATTGCTCGGTACCCAATATATATGATAACCTTCACCGCAAGATTATGAAAGTTTTAAATTTACAACTTTATTCTGTAACTAAAATTATTATTATTTAATTATTAGCTAAGTGATAAATGGTTTACAACATGAATGTAACTTTGTGTTTAAGATTTACATATAATACAAAGTACAAAGCAAATGTGTTACAAATTCAAGCTTACATTTGTAATAGGTTTTTCATGTATGTGGTGGGATTCATGTGCAACGAACAAAATCACATAGCAACATTATTCCTATGACAAATAATGAAGAGTTGTCCATGGGACCTAGATTAGGGAACAATTATTTACAATACAAACATAATTTGAAAACAAATGTTAAGTTGGACTTACTCATAAATATAAGGTGCTAGGTAAATATGTTTTTAGTTTTTAATCATGCATCCATTTGTGAATGTAAGTTTGGCCTTCTACTTTATTTTTAACTAATTTTTTAATGGATTGAGGCTCAAGAATTCATATAAATAAGGATTCCCCATATGTAGAGTTAACTGATTCAGATACCTAAAATGTTAAAATAAATGTTAATTGTAAACCAATGATTCTCAATTAGCTAATGGGCCGAGAAACAAAATGTACTTACAAGTTACATCGTCCATAATTGTGTAACATATGTTCATCATCACATTATATGTGTTATTTCCAAAACATGTTGCTAGTGTATATACAATGGGACATTATTATCTATGTGTGATTGAGAATAGATGATGTCACATCAAGAAAGTGAGCAATCAAATCACCTACGAGTCACAATGTCATTTCATGTGATACCCCATATGTCAGTTCATTCTATAGTTTTGTGCAAGCCTACTTTCACTTAATGGTATTTAGGAGGCAATGGAGGATCAAAACGGTTTCAAGATCAAATTGGTTTGATTCATGTCGTATCGTCAACTTATCTTCCATCATCTTCTCAAACCAATCATAATCCCCACGAGACACTTCTGTGAGGGTGACATTCTCTTGTACATTTTTTCTTTCATCTTGTAATAAATAACATACCATAAATTTCAGTAAAATAAACAAATAAAATATAAATGTCAATTTAAAAACAATAATCCTAACTAAGCTGCCATGAAAGGTCTAATTAGCTTGTAATGAATATGTTTACTGTCTCCTTCAATATTATACGTTTGACAAGGATATTTTCTCCTCAATTTCCCAAATATGTATTAGCTGGTGAGATATGTCTAAAATTACCTCCACTTCGTAGTCTTGGATTATCTTGCTCCTAAAAGTAGGGAAACTTCAATATCAAAGTTAATCTACATACAAAGATCAAATTTGAAGAGTTAGTGTAAAATAATATAGTTAAATGCATGAAGCTACCATAACATGGAGGATTTAGGGGAAAGACCAAAATATATTGCCAAATCAAATTCTTATCAGTGTCAACTACATATGATCCTAATCAAGAATTAAAATAGACATCTTCAGTCGTGATTGGACGCCCAAATAACTATAGAATTAATTTAGAATGATATGGCCTTGGGGTGCTAATATTGTTGGGATCCTTGTAACATCCCAAAAATTCAATTATAAGAATTTAGATATATTACTATTAAAAATAATAGTAACATTAAGTATATTAAAAATGCATTTAATGGACATTTCATTTATTGACATTAATGTTATTTATATAAAACATTTTAATAATTATATATTAATTTTGATAATTTTAATATTAAGTAGTAATATTATATTTTATAATATAATTTTATTTTAAATTAATAATTAAGGATAGAATTTAAATAATCAATTATATATATATATATGAGTATAATCAATTTTTTAATTTATTTTTTTTCAAATCTTAAATACTATAACAAGAATTTTATTTTTATTATTATTATTATTAAAATAAAATAATAATGTACTATTAATTTTTCCTTAACAATAACTAGTTTTCAATTGAAAATATATTTATTTTTATAATAATATTTTATTAAAATCCTAAATATTATATCCATATATAAATACTAAATATTATATTAATTATTATTCTAAATTTTATTTTATTTTTAAAATTAGTTGCTTTAAATATATTTTATGAAAATGATAACTCAAAGTACTAACTTTGTAAATATG
>PYAF01001746.1:243157-271348 GCA_007407185.1 Glycine tomentella | reverse complement strand
TATTATTAGTAGTTGGAGGAAGAACAAATAAAAATAATTTTTAATAGGCTTAATATATAAAAAGACATATTCTCAATTAAAATAATAATAATAATTAATTATCATCCTCAATTTTAACATAATTATATTTATTATGTTACTAAATATTTTTAAAATAAAATTTACTAATTTATATATATATATGTGTGTATACTAAATAAAAATTAAATAATTAAATAATTTAATCAAACATATCCATCTCACGAGTTTAAATCTAGCGTTATGTAATTTATGATTATTTTAGTACAATTTCTTCTATATTCTTGCATCTATCTATATTTATCAAGTTATTTCTTAAAAGTAATTTATGAAATTGTTTCAAACAAATTCCTTTAAAAATAAAATAAATATGAAATTACAAAATTATTATTTGTTCAATTACACATGAAAATAAATTTTACCATATACACAATGAAAATTTATTTCCATTCTATAATTGAGTGTATATACACAACATAAACAAATTTTCGTTGTGTAGTAATGGTGCAAAAAAAAATACTACACAATGTAAACTTATTTTAATTGTTTAAAAATGCTTAATTATACAACAGAAACATATTTTTGTTGTATATTTCAACTAGATACACACAAAATATGTTTTCATTGTTTGGGGGGAGGGGGGGGGGGGGGGATTTTCATTAACATACATAATACCAATAGGGGTGTTTATGAGTCGGGTTGGGTCAAGTTTACTAAACTCATTATCAACCCAATCAAAATGTTACGAGTTGAGTTGGGTTAGGTTTGTGCAAAAAAAAATTGCAAATTCAACTCAAACCGATCATAAACAGATTGGGTTAATAAGATATGAATATTTGAAAAATGTCTTGTTTTAAAAAAATATTTTTTTTAGAACAATATTTTGTTTTTATCTAAAGCTTTTTAAGCATATAATGACTAAATACACTCAAAAGAGACTAAATTCTGAAAATACTTTACTAATATAATTAATAATTTTAAAGCTAATATAGTATTTTATTTTAGATAGAAATAAAGTATGATATTAGCATGCAAAAACATAAACAAAATCCAGATAGAAATAAAAACAACTTAAAAAAGAAAAAAAAATCATGGGTGGTTTAATTTAAAAATTTAATAAACTATGTTAGCTAAAACTTACTAATGTATTTTGTATTATATAATAACCTAAATTATATGATATAGGTTGAGTTGGGTTTAAAAAATTAGAACTCATTACTCAATCTGTCCATGATTGGGTATTATTGGGTTGGACTGAGTTCGATCCAAACACTTTAGAAATTCAACCCAATATAATTGGGTTGAGTTGGATCATGAGTAGATCCAAACCCGTGAACACCCCTAAATGCCAATTCTTTTGGGGGGTTAAAATAGTAATGAGGGGTGCCAATAACAACTCCATAAGATGTTTTACCTTTCTAAGGTTACCCACAATTCCTGTCAAGAAAAAGATCACCCGAAAGCCCAATTCAGACCACAATTGAGCAAAACTACAATACCCAATTTAACAAAGCAATAAAATTGTATTAAAAGAATAATAAAATGAGTTTAATGTTTATATAATGTTTATATAATTATTTTAAAAATTAACAAACTTATCATACATGATGAGTTGTGATTGAATAACAATGTAAAACTTTTTTACACTATTAGTGCATAGCTTTTTTTTCTCATAAAAAATAGTCTTAAAATATATAATGAGAGCTCAAATAGCATCAATTTTAATTGTTTTTTGAGATATGCATGTATGAGCTTTATTAACTATTGTTGTTACTAATTATGGGATCTATCTCGGTTGTTCAGTGATGTGTGTCTGAATTACTGTAAACTCCTAATATCCGAGTTCAATTCATACTAGAAAAAATTACATGCTATTGTTGAATCTGGTCACAATTGTGGGAAAGATGGCTAGAGAATAACATTGAAAGTGCATGGCTAATGGTCATGGTATCTTCTTAGCTTTTCTAATTCTTTGCTGACCCATCCACTTCGACCACCTAGTACTCCAATCGTTTCATGATAGAATCAAACGTTGTCGGGCTCATTAGTTATCTTAAACTCACTCCTCTACCCACAAGTACTAACATTAAGAGCATTTTATTTACGGCTCATATTTTATCAAATTCAGGTGGCGACGAACCGTGGTATATAGTTGAATTAATCGTACATCAATCTTCAACTTGCCCTTGTATCACAATGACATCTTACGTATGATACCACCACATTATTTGCATGCAAGATGCCAGATTCCAGAAATGTAAATTAATTGATGATTGATAAATATATGATTCAACCATAAATATTAACAAAAAAAAAATTAAAAGGAAAACTGAGACTGTGCTTGAAAAAATTATTCCCTCTTGGTCGCTGTCTAGATTCAGTGCATGATTTATGCTTGTTGATATTTCTTGGCAGAAACAACGTTGTTGTGACATGAGAATACCACTATAAATATAACAACATAACAAACGTTTCCATACCAACAAACCAAAGAAGATTTTGAAGCAGATGACAAAAGGCATGTATACTATTCAGGTTTTCCCTAGAGTTCCCCTGAACGCTTCATTAAAGGACTTTATTATCGTATAGTCCAAAGTTAGTCCATACTGAAGTGTTTGGGGGAACTCCCGGTGATACTTGAAACTATAGAAAAGTTTGGTGAGGAACATGAAATTGTTCTTATCTTATGAAAGTGGTTAGTACTCAGTAATTATATTTAGTTTACTTTTTGATTATTTTCCTGAATTTTGGCCTTGGATGTATGGTTATTTAATTATTTGTTTATTTTCAAAACGTTTTCCCAGTGTTAGTTATATGGTATTTGACAAATCTGTGATTTGTGATCAGACACAGGGTTACCGGTTATACGCTCAAATGATCATAGCTATGGCAGTACTATATTTTCTTATGCTTTTCAGAAAATGGAGATCTATGGCTTATTTAATTTTGATTCTAAAGTCTTGTTTATAATATTATATTTTGGACAGATGATTTGTAAGCTACAACACAACTTTGGAAGGCATTTATGAATGTTGATGATGATGAGATTCACGCGCGGCCAAATCACAATGTAAGCATATTTCTTACTATTAAAAATATAGCAAAATAAAATATTTACTCCTCATAAGGGAAAAAAAACTTAAATGAAAGTTACACATCAGATTTTTATATAAAAAACTAATTAAATAATTAATTCATCAAGATAAAAAAAATAGGTTAGTGAATTTTAATTAATAAATAAATTTAAATTTTATTCCAAAAATAATCCTTTTTTTCAGGGTTAGATACCATAAATGTCATCCAATCCATTGAGTTAAAGATTAATCTCATTTGTAATGTGTGACCGTGGTGAGCCAAGAAAATTTTGCATAAGGGGACAATCAAACATAAATTATCTCACTAAATATAAATATATATTGTTCTTCCATGTGTAAATACAACAAGACCTTATACTATTATGTCAAACATTTAGATTCCAAAAATAATCATATAATTAAATAGTTTGAGTGAATAGTGATTATATTTAAGACACTACACATAATTTAAGAAATTTTTTACCAATAAATATGGCATATAGTGTTATTAGGCCAAGATATGCATTCACTAATAACATGGGTAATAAATTGATGTTTCATTAATAGATTCTACAATACATTAAAAGTGTAAAAACATAGCAATTGATACATATGAATGAGGGTCCATATTGCTTACAGTTAGGAACAAAATATATCCCAAATTAAAAGTGTAAAAGATTGTAAGCAGTACTATATATTTAGTCAACAACAATATAGGGAGTAAAGATTTTTTACCTTAAAAAAGTATGTAGTTTCCCCCATTTTTTATGATTTATTTATTTATTTATTTATTTATATATATAAGTACTATCTTATTAATGTAATTTGTTGGTTTTTTTTATCATATTAATCTTGATTAAAATAATAAGTTTTATTTAATATTATAAATGGTAGAATATGTCATATTTATTTTGAAAAAAGGTTGTCACAACCTTAAATATTTCTTAAAACATAATGATTGGCTGAATATTGATGAAGTTTATTTATTTTTAAATCACACACACACACACACACACACACACACACACACATATATATATATTACTTACATTGGAAATGTTAACAATTCTATTAAAAAAATTCTTTAAAAGAAAATTTCTATTCTCTAATGCCTCAACAAAAAAAAACATTAAAATTAATAAAATTACATGAGAAATTCATAGTATATCAAAAAAAAAATAATTGAGTTTATCATTGATTAACAAAGATAAGTTCAACAAAATCATTTTGATAAGTCAACTGGTAATAATTTTACATCCATAATAGTTTGAAGGAAAAATAGTTTGAAATTATTATTGATATCCACTTTCATAATAGTTATTCTAGAAGTATACGTAATATGGAAAACCTATTCTGAAATATTCATTTTAGAATGTGAAAATCATATTTTAGAATAGCTATTCTAGAATACTTATACATTTTCCAATAGTCATTCCATAATAAAGGAAGGGTAATATAGAAAAATTGGGAATGCAGGAAGTAATTCCCCAGTTTCATGCTAAATAAAACAATGGCCCAAAAAAATATAACTGAGATATGGAGTATGCATCGCCTTTTTTTTGTCTGTTTGGGCCACGGACCTTAAACTTGGATCGTTACGTGTTACGTGACAACAATCCCATTTTCGTTGCGGATCATAGCATGGAAGCCTTTGATCATTAAATGGTTGTAGCTTTTAAAATTAGGTTAATTGAGTTTTTAGTTCTTAAACTTTTTTAAAATTTTATTTTTTATTTTCAAAACAAAAATTTAACTAATCAATATCCTTCCACTTTGTTTTGCTTTAAGATTTTTTAATTCTTAAATAAAAGTTTGACCAATCAAAATTTCTAAGGTTCGATTTGGGTGGTTGTCAATTTACAGTTTTCAATTTTAAAATATATTTTTGAAATGAAAATGTGTTCAGTAAAAAAGGGGCTCAGGTGGCTTTCTACATCTTTTTAAAACAGGTTTTACCCCATTTGAAAAACAATAAAATCTCTAAACTTTTTATTTAAAAAAAAGTCCCTAAAATCCTATTAAATAATTAAAATAATAGATTCAAATTTTTGTTCAAGAACTAAAAGTTAATTCTTCAAAAAGCTTTGGGACCTTAATAAGTTAAGCTTTTGTTAAGAGACTAAAAACCTTTAAAAATAATGTTGAGGGACATTGACAGGTCAAACTTTTATTCATGAGTAAAAACTGAATTTTAAAATAATTTAGAGACTAAAACCATAATTAATCCTTTTAAATTTTGTGAAATGCTAGTATTATAGGAGTACTTTCTAAAAATTACTTTTTAGCCTATTTTATTATTGGTTAAAATTTATTACTAATAAAACTTACAAAACCATGAGCAAGACTGATTAAAAAAATAGTAAAGCCAATAAAATTTGATGATTTTCAACAAAATTTTAGTCAATAATAAACCGTGTGTTTAAAAGAACATAATATGGTACTAATTTTTTTATGACTTTAAATTAAACAAATTCAAGAGAAATATTGTTACAAGAGTAAATAATGCATGCATTATTATTAAATACAAACCGATGTGCATAATAAGTTTATTAAAGTAACTTTTTTATTAATTATCTTAAAAGTTATGATATAATATGAGAAAAAAAGGTTATGAATTGACAGTCATTCAATCATAATTTATTATATATAACTAAATTTATTAAATTTTAAAATAATTATTTTAAAGTAATTCAAATAATGACTTGTAATTAAATGACATTGTAAAATCATTTTACATTATTAGTATATAAACATTAAACTCATGTAATATTGTATTAGTTAATTCTGTAAATAATTTACATTAATATGAAAATTAAACTCCTATTAAATGTATTTCACTTTTCAAGTGACAAGCTGATCTAAAAAAAAAAAGACTTTTCAAGTGACAAAAATGATATTCGAATCAATAAAAATGAAACTCATTATCATTAAATGTATCATCGCTTTTAAGGGAAAAAATGTTTCCCCAATCAATTCCAAACTTCGATCTGTCTTTGATGAAAATCAGTTCTTCTACAAGTAATTAATAAATATTTTTTGTTAATAATCACAGTAAAATTATATTGAAAAGGTGTGCTTTTAATTTCTTAATCAAGACACTTAATTGTTACTAGTAATTTTGTTATCAAAATGACTTGTAAAACAATGAAAATTTTATGAAAAGAAACACGAGTACATCAAATGCAACAATGCAAGTGAAGTTCATGCAAACAAGCATGCTAGTAGTGATGCACCCTCAGAATGAGACTCCTTACACCCTTATGCATCTAACCTGCGCCACATTCATATATTATGTGTGTAATGAATTCAGTTAGTTAGTCGTCCATTTAGCTAGAAGCTGTTGTAAGTCTAATCAGTTAATTGAATAAGCTAATCCTTTTAGCCTTTACTTCACGTGATGTGTGTATAAACTATCTCCATGTATAGCAAACTGAATTAACTCATTCAATCAATACATCCTCTATAAAGTTCATGCATTTTACATTTGTTACTAGTTATGTCATGTCACATATTTATTATATATCTGGTCTCGGTGCTTCTCAGGATCTAAGCAAATTTAGAGCATAATTCGGGATTTGCATGGTGGCAGTAACAACTCTCCCATCACAAGTTTCTTCTGCACACAAAAGTCAAATCCAACACTTTTACCTTTCTAGATCAAGACACCATAATATTTTAGACATGTTTAAAGTCATTTTTGAAAATTTTACAGCAGTATTAACTAATGCAGTCAAAATCATGTATATAAACAAGCGATAATTCTCACTTTATAAACTAACTTTTAGAGTTGAATAAAAACTTATCCTATGAGTTGTTGTTAGACTTTTCAAATCACCTTTTATTGGTCATTATCAGATCGAATCATGCACAAATGTTTAATTCGGTAAATTTTGCACTCAAGATATTCAGTCCTCAAAGTAGTAAAAAACTTAAAATCTCACATTAACTAATATGATATAACCAAAATAATATAAACAAGAATAGAACAACCCTATCCATGTTTTGGAATTGTTTTAGACCAAAACCCAAATTATGAGACACCCATAATAGAAGGGAAGCAATGTGTCTGGTTGTTATTATAAACAAGACATTCCATGTCGCGGAAAAAGGAGATATATATGCAGAATACTGATGCAATAACTTGCATAGCATTTGGATAAATGTGCTGTTAACTATTCTACCGTGCATGACCCAAAATTGCATTCAAGTATACATGCCTCAACGCATGCTGTCCAAAACACAACCTGATAAAATTTTAGGAATTTACATACAGATGTTCTATGTTCACAGCTTAGTGAACACGAGGCGATTGCCGGTGAGCTGGGAGAGGGGACGCGGTAGGAGTTAGATTTAATGGTGACCGGTTTCGCGCAGGAGACTTTCTCAAAGGAGTCTGAACTCTATGGTGTTCTGCACGGGAGTTTCTGCCTGCAGTTTTGGGGGCCTCTATCTGTTCCAGAGTTGTTAAAACCTCTGTCATTGGAGGCCTTGCCTTGGCCTCACTATTAAGGCATTGTAGAGCAAGTGTGGCAGCCGTGAAGGCCCCCTTTTGTGGGTACTGGCCCTCCAACTTGGTATCCATAATCCGGAACAGTCTTCGTTTATCGCTCAAATATGGTATGGCCCAGTCCACCAGATTTTGCTCCATGCCGGTTATGGTTTTATCAACCGCGCGTCTTCCAGATAGAAGTTCAAGCAACACAACTCCAAAGCTGTAGACATCACTTTTGGCCGTCAAACGACCTGTAAATCAATTAGGGATTTAGTGTAATGTTTTAACCTATAATGAGATGTGAAATGAGTCTTCTTCTCATTTATCCTATGAAGAGAGATGCTAACAACACACCTTGACCTGACTATCTCTTTTCAACACAATTATTCGGTAAAATTCCATACAGGTCCCAAGTTTTTTAGTGATGTTATCATGAAATTTTGCTCAATAATGCGAGAGAATTTAAAATAGAGGATAAAAGTGTGTGTTATTAGCATTCCTCATCCTATGAAATACTCCCTCCATCCAAAATGGTTGATGTTTAAGGTTTTTTCACACAGACCAATAAAATATTCCACGATAATTAACATTTATTAGGAGATGATTTACTAAAATATTCTTGTTCTCTCTCTTAATTTCAATAAATGTATTATTAAAGTCTTCCAAGACAACATTATTTATTACAGGGTAAATTTGGAATAGATGTTTGAATATTTCATTGAAAAGTGAGAACATCAATCAATTTAGAATTTTTTTCAAAGGCTTAACCATCAATCATTTTGGGATGGAGGGAGTAGTACAACATAAAAAACATGATGAACCTAAAAAGTTGAGGCACAAAATGCCTGGTTTGAAACGAAAATGAGGACTAAAACTCAAAAGGAAAATCATGAAAACCCAGACACCAATTATCGGTATGATGAGCAGAAATTAAACCACCAACTCATGATTTAGGTGAAGCTAAAGCATACCAGTTGCAACATATTCAGGTGCTGCATATCCTTGAGTACCCATTACTTGAGTGGACACATGAGTTCTATCGCCAGTAGGACCCGCCTTAGCTAAACCAAAGTCAGAGAGTTTCGAATTAAACTCCTGCAATCCCCTTACAAGATAAGTAAGCAGTTCACTCAGAAAGAAAAATAAACAACTTATAACAATGCTTATATTCTCATTGTCCTTACAGCATCCAGTAGGATGTTAGAAGCTTTAAAATCACGGTATATGACTTGTGATTTGGCATTATGAAGAAAGGAGAGTCCTCTGGCAGCACCAATAGCCACTTTCATCCTCACCGACCAAGACAGCGGTTGTGGTCCTCCTGTTAAATAAAATGAACCCATAAATTTTGAATGCAATAAACAAATGAAACTCAGATATCCCTTGGTCACCAATACACTGAAATTAGAATTTTGAAACATCTTAGTTAAGAAAAAATTATCATTATTCAAGGAAGCATTAATCTGCTCTGTTAATTTCCTTCTTCTGAGTTTCTTTGGTGACCAAATGATCAAGGCAATAGCTGAATAGACCCAAATTATAAATGGATGGGGGCATAATGGTTATGGTAACTTACTTCTAAATAGATGGTTCTCTAAGCTCCCTTTAGGCATAAACTCATACACCAACAGCCGGTTCTCTCCCTCCAAGCAGTACCCGATTAATTTAACCAGATTAGGATGGTACAGTTGTCCAAGGTAGTTAACCTCAGTCTGAAAATAGATTAAGATTTCATTACCATACAAATTATGAGAATGAGAATAAAAACATGTAATTTTTTCTTTTTCTTTTGGAAAAGGGGAAGCCCCTTATGGGCTTCGAAAGCAAACACTTACCAACCACTCCTTGTGACCTTGAAAACCTTCAGGTTTAAGCCTCTTCACAGCAACAACCATTCCTGATCCGGGTTTTGAAGCTGTAAATGTATGTTCATCAATCCATCCCTTGTAGACATATCCAAATCCCCCTTCACCAAGAAGACTATCGGGCCGAAAATTTCGGGTGGCATTCTTTAGCTCATTGAATGTGAAGGGCTTAAGATTGGGAGAAGACAAGATTTCACCCTCAGACCTTGGTGTGGGAAGACTTGAGGCATTGCTTTTTTCACTGTATGATGGAATAGATAAACTGGAAGCAGTAGTTCTTGAGATTCCTGATGCTGAAAGAAAAGGGAAACAAACAAGGTTAATCCATAGTGCCTAGAGAGACAAAAGCAAGAGCAAAACAAAAAAACAAAAAAGCTTTCAAATTTAACCATCAACAATACTAGGACCCATTTCTGAACAAAAAATTCATACTTTGTGCATCACAACAGCAATCTTCTTTAGTTATAACTCAATCTCATGATTTCAACCCCCAATCCACATAACCACAGAAAAACAAAGCCAAATCTTCAACTTTTGAACTCCAAACTCTCCCACTTAAAATTTAAATTGCTTATAAGTCAATTAAAAGTTTGCCTCACCATTTTGATGTAATTTTAACATAAAAAAATAAGCACAAAATTATAAATCTTCAGATATAAAGATGGGAACGTACTGAGCTCCTTATTTCACACGATTCCAAGACAACTTACTTATAAAAAGCAATCAAACTTCAATTCTCAAAACAATCCATTTTCTAAAAATTGGAGGAAAAATAGACTAAAAGAAGAAAACCGTAATCATAAAATTACGAGAAGATGATATTTTGAAGCATCTAAACCCTTATAGTAATATTTCAAGCTGAAATGTACAAACACTAAAAATTAACAAACCAAATAAACACAACACCCCCTTCCCCCCAAAAAAATACATATATTATATTACTTTGAGAAAACTGTCAAATTATATCCAACCCTGTGACCAAGAGATAAAAATAATTACATTTTTACAACATCATGTCATCATCAACCCATAACTCTGAAAACCAGTTCCATAAAGCCTTGGAAAAAAAAAAAAAAAAACGAAGAAGAAGAAAATCAGAAAGAGGGTAATGATCTAATTAAGACCAACCAGAAATGGATCTGGAGCTCTGAGCTGCATCAACCTTGGCAGAAGAATCTAGACAGTTACCCATTAGGCCCTGCCACAATTCTCAACCCAAAACACAACACTTATCAAAATATTACTATGAGTGAAGGAGAAAAAAAAAAAACAATTTTGATGGTTTCAATTTCCAAGGAAGTGATGAGTGGAATCAGAAGTTGGGTTGGGTGGTTGAGGAAGAAAGTTTGTGTCTTTATGATGAGAAGGCAGAAAGAAAGAAGGTGAGGGTTTAATGCGGGGTAGGAACACAACAGATAGATGAAAAGAATCACACTTTGTGTTTGAAGTCGCCTCTTCTATGCTTTGAAGACTCTCACAAACACAGTGACATAGGAACCGCGTCATACGTGGCCACGTGTGAACGAAAGCTAGTCGTCAAATTTAGTTTATCTTTTCAAAATTTCCTATAATGCCCTTATTCTTGTCGTTTTCTTGTTTTTTCTTTTTTTTAACATAAAAAAATATGAAACAATTACGTGGTGATTGACAAACTGGTTGACTTTTATGTTATTTTGTTTTCAATGTGGAAAAAATTACTACTAGACTTTCTGGTAGCCAATAGTTGCTGCGGTCGCAGAAATAAATAGTGAAAGTAATTTACCAATAATTGTGTTAAATAAATACAACCTGCTAATAAATTTGTTAAGAGAATTAAGTACTTTGATTTGCATTCATTTAAGGAAAAAAAATATTTTCTTCTATAATAATACTATATGGGAAAATGCTAAAATTAAAATACTGGTGAAGGAATTAAGAAAAAAATTTATTAGAATACGTAAAATTGTATTATTAGTGACTTATTTTATATTTTTTTATGTTTTTTATAATAAATATTTTTTTATTTCTTAATCGATACTCTAAAAACACTTGTAAATAAAAAATATTATATATAATGACGATTTTTATCATTAGTGTGTGAATCAATTAATATTCTTAAATTTAAGTTTTAAATATGTATATGCTTAAACACTCATAATAGAAATATTAATTATATCCGACTCGATTATATTTCTAAAAAAATTTGCTGAATTATTAATAGATTGATTTTAAATGTTCATAATAAATACACTGTGCACGTATGAACCTAATTTACAAAGCCCTTTGATTATCCATGTTTAGTAATTATATGGCTGCATAAGTTTAACTATTATTGATTGGGTAGCATGAAATCACTTGTGTTTAACTTATGAAATCACTAATATTCAAGAGCTCCTTAAACATGACTGGGTTGTCTGTCTCCATCATACTGTTAGGAAAGGAATTTTTTGTGCTTATTTTCTAACAAAGAAATTGAGCTTCCCAAGTATTAGGTTGGTTCACTTAGACTTCCTCCTCTCTGAATATTCTCCTCTACATCCGAACAGATATCGTGAGTATTCAGTTTTGCTTGTTTAGCATGTTTTGTTCTGTCTTTCTTCCTTATGTACAACAAAAAATATAATTGAAGATTAATTTATAAAGTTTTCTTTAAGTTGTAAATGAAATTTGATAACAAACCATAAATACACAATTCTTTAAAATGCATTTGTACATTATTGTGCCATTGACAAAGTTTAATTTTATAATTATTAAACTAAAAGTGCAGACATTCTATTAAAATTATAATAGCATATATTTAAATGATAATTATTAATTTAAATGTAGCTTAGTCTATAAAAGGTCTTCGATAAGTATTAAAAACACATTTTCTAATACACTCCTTTAAATATATTATTTTTAATTGGTTAAAATTAATTAAAAGTTAAAAAATAGAAGAAAAAAAAGAGTCATTAAATATAATATCTGAGACACACAAAATTGTCAATTTTAATTAATTTCAACCAATAAAAAATAGTATATTTGTGTGACAGAATATATTATTAGCATTAGGCCCAATAAAATATTCTGTGATTATCAATGATCTAATGTGGGCAAAAGTTACAAGTAAACCTATTGTACCAACGAGGTTTTCAAATTTGGGTCAACGTTTAGGCATTATTCTACGCATAAAAAGACCCAATAAACTAACCTAGATGCCAATTTATGATCTAATGTGGCTCATTGAGGTTCATCAAGTTTGATCAAGTAGTATCAAAACCATTTGAAGTTGCATGCATATAATTGAGTTGTGACCATTTCTTAGCTGGTGAGAGGATTAATTACATAGACTTTGATGTTCAAATTAGTAAAATTTTGATGCACTTTATGGAGTAAAGGGAGATAATTGAACTTGACACGGAAGGTTTTTCTCATATTTATAGAGATTAAAATAAATAATTACTTGTATTGTTGGGCTTAAAATTCAAGTCAAGTCTAGTCCAATTAGGAAATATTAGGATTTCATTTTTGAGAGGTCGGCAACAAATTTAAAAATATAAGAGAGAGAAACAAGGGAGAGGAGAAAGAGAGCAGCCAAATTTGCATGTTGAGAAGGGCAAGAACAATCATCCTTCAATCTCCTTGATCTTCTTATTTGACCGTTAAATCTAGTTGAAACTTTTACAGCAAGTTCTTGACTCATCACTCTTCACATCTAATGGTTGATTTCTTGGATCGAGGTCTGTAGCATCACCAAAAATTTTCAAACCGAACTGGTTTTGAAGTAGGTAGCGATATTTCGAGGGACATGTCTCTCACATTAACCGTTGGATCGATCTCAACCTTTGATAAAAGGCTAAGACAATTTGTTACTACATTATGGTCATTCGGATCATTCATTGAAGTTTTTCCAAGAGGGAGTATTTCAACTTCAAATAGAAGTGATCAGAATTTATGTTCTGTTTTGTTTTGTTTCGACAAGTAATATTGAGAAAGGGTTATCTCTTTTCTCAACTGTTGGATTGTCCTCAAATTGGTCAATGTGTTCCTCTCTTGTAGTACTTCAATTTGACCGTTGGGGTTTGTGAGTTGTTACTCCTGGTGGTAGAAATTAATTTTGGACAGAAGCCTATTTTGTATGCTTACCTCTTGTGATGTTTTGGTACAACTTTTGTTGAAGTTGTTTGTTAATTGTAATGATTTTTGGAACCCTTTTGTAATTTCACTTTATTGATAATAAATAATTTGGGTGGATTTCGAGATCGGATCCGTGGTTTTTACTTCTCACATTGAGAAGGTTTTTCACGTTAAAAATTGTGTTGTGTTGCTTACATAATTGTTGTTTATGCATAAATTGTTTTGCTTATGCAAAACCATTCATAACAGGTCCTCAAAGGAGAAATTAGTACCTTTTATTCAATAGTATCTGTTGGACCCTACTTATAAGTTAGGATCCAATATAAAAGTTGAAGGGCTGCCAAATGATTATAAATTTTGAGTCAATTTATTTAAAATTATAAAAATAATTTTAAATAAGCATATTTTACAAATATTTTTTAATAAATAGATAGACTTTTCTTTTTAAAATAAGCAAGAAATTATTTTTTTAAAATAGAAATGGTTTAGACAAACACACTAAGAAAACAAAACTATTTATTTTATAAAAATGACATTTATTTTCAACAAATAAGTTTAAATAAACTGATCGTTTATCATAAACTATAATCAAACAGATTTTTATATTAGCAACACTATAATCAAAAAATAATTTGGCCATCCTTCAATAATATGTTTGCCGAATGGATACACTAGATTATAAGTGGTATTCTTGAAAGACTACTTAATATTTAATCATGATCCATGTAACATTTCGTGCGAATCACACCAGAATGAAAGGAAATTAGAGGTTGTGCAACTATGAAATGGTATGGTTTAAAATAGCTTAAAGGAACTAATTGGTACTACCTATATCAACAAGATGTATCTACTTTTCGGTAGTCTATCACTTAAGAACTCTACACTTAAGCTTAGAGTAGTTATGAGATAAGTAACCTTCTCTGGAAAGTTTTTCCAGAATGTGTGTGAGTGAAGACAAACCATGTTGAAAAGTCTCATATTGGTTTATGGGAACAGTCAATGGTCTTGAGAGCAGTTCAGCAATGTCAGAGCTAGTTCTTGAGGTCTCAAAAAGGACTACCTACGGAGGATTCTGACTGGTAAAAGGTTCTAACCAACGAGACGTTTAGTGAAGTGTCATTATGTGAAGTGTCATAGAATGTGAGTCGTAGAGACGTCAATATACAGGGACGTTACAATCGACTTTTCAAATAACACAATCTTTATAAACCCTATTTGTAAGTGGCTGAAATGTTCTCCGGTCAATTTAAATATGAGTGTCTCTAATGCTTAGTTAGGAAGAAACATATGATTTTTTTATTGATGGAAAAATAGAGGAGATGAGAAGGAAAATAGTGTGGTTTCATGTGAGTCTCATAGCTCCTGCACTTTATTTTAATTTAAATTATTTTTTGAATATTCATCAGTAAAATTTAATGTTTGATAGGTATGAACTATTTTTGAAATCTATTTACAATTTTCATGGAAACACAAATATTATGATGAATTGAAGTTAATTATTAGCAAATTAAATATTAAATATATACAACAAAATTAAGGGGACACTACCACAAGGTCGGTCCTTAACGATGGTTCTTTTAGGCCTTCAACGACGATTCATAAATTGTCTTTGAATCATGTGTTGTTGAAAATTATGTTATTCAACGACGGATATGAAAACCGTCTTTGTTTCCTATTTTTTTACGACGGTTCTTTAAAACAACCGTCGTGGTTTGCATTTTAAAAAAAAAAAAACATACATTCAAAGACGGTTGTGGCAGACAACCGTCTTTGAAAGTATGATACGAAGACGGTTATTACTCACAACCATCTTTGAATGTAGAGTATTTTTTTCACCGACTTTCAAAGACGGTTCTTCCTGACAACTGTCTTCGAAAATGTGATACAAAAACGGTTTTTGAGAACAATCATCTTTGAAAGTAAGAATCAAAGACGGTTTTGGAACAATCGTCTTTGAATGTACCAAAATTTTTTAGGGATAGACTTTCAAAGACGGTTGTCCCTCACAACCATCTTAGAAAGTGTGATACGAAGACGGTTTCTGAGAACAACCGTCTTTGAAAGTAAGAATCAAAGACGGTTTTTGTGTCAGTCGTCTTTGATTGTTCCAATATTTTTTTCACAGACTTTCAAAGATGGTTTTTGCTACCAACAGTCTTAGAAAGTGTGATACGAAGACGATTTTTGAGAACAACTGTCTTTGAAAGTGTGATACGAAGACGGTTTTTCCTAACAACCATCTTTGAAAGCGATAATCAAAGACGATTTTTACTATCAACTGTCTTTGAATGTACCAAATTTGTTTTTTTTACAAAATTTCAAAGACGGTTCGCTCTGTCAACCGTCTTAGAAAGTGTGATACAAAGACGGTTTTTTATAACAACCGTCTTTGAAAGTGTAATACAAAGACAGATTTTTAGAACAACCGTCTTAGAACCTCCTATTCTAAGACGTTTCTTCTATAACCTTCGTTGAATTGCTATTTTTTTTTGCCATTATTATTTAGTTTTACAATAACATAACTGATAAATATTTGTTAATATTTAATAAATTATTGCAATAAATTTAATTTCTTAACTAGCAATGTTATTATTGTAACATACGTAAAAACACAAATACAAGTAAAATGATCAACAAACATATTTTGCCAACATATTTAGTATATATATATATATAATTATTCATAAAATGTATGTTGAATTGTGAAAATACAATATAGAATTAAATTTTACATAGTTGTAGCAATATTTCTCTTTTCCATATAATCAAGGCCAATAGGTGAATGTTGCAAATCCCATATGTCATCCCAAGTAAGTGGCTCATTATTAATTTCTTATGCCAAAATAACATGTACAATAACAGACAAATTGAAGCAACTTAAATTGAATCCAAAATATGTTCAAGTGTAGGTAAAAACATAATAAACAAGTTTATCTGAATTTAAATACCAACCTTAAATGCATTTGGTTGGGTGTTACTAATAGCTCATAGATGTGAAGTAAGTTTATACCTAACTTTCCATCACCATTTGTAGCCAGTGGTGGCATACTTGAACTTGGTCCAATAGCGGGACCCGGAAATGTCGCTTCCACTAAATAACCTAAATCTCAACAATCAATCAGCTAATACAATCAGATAACATGCTATATATCACTTACAATAGTACGGTCAGGGGCAGTGGCACTTGAAGTTTGCTGATATTTCAAAATGGTCCAAGCAAAGACATAATCAAACTGGAATCCTGGTGAAAGAAGTCAACAACAAAAAAAGGGGAATATAAAAGAAAAGTTAAACATATATGATGGGAATGTACATTCCCACATTTGTTCGAAGGTAATGGAAAAAGGGATTAAAGTTTCTCATGTTACATGAGATAAACTTTTCTCCTATACACAAAAACTACGTAATTTTGGGTTAAATTGTTATTTTCCTATACATTCCTACATAAGTTAGTTTCTGATTTTATATTCAAATTTTATCAATAACATCTCCTAAAATCAAGGAATATTATCTTTTAATCAGCAACAATAGGGGAGAAGTGCGTGAAGTATATGTTTTGATTGTGTTTTTTTTTTTATTATTAAAAAGAAGAAAGAAATTTAACCTAAAACTACTTAGTTTTGGTGTATAGGAGAAAAGTTTATTTCATGTAACATGAGAAACTTTAATCTCATAGAAAAATACTTTTGGGTATTTTTTATTATAAGGAAAGTGAGATGTCCATGTTTATATTGATATTGTATTAAGATGATTCCGATAAAAAGAGGGTGAAAATATGAATTTTTATGGGATGTAAATCATATAAATTATGTAAAAATTATATTATACCCTTAAACCAATACCTATATATTAGTTAGTATTTTAGATTCTGCGGTTCAATTTTGATAATAAAGGGCATGAATTTAAAGATAGAAGACGAGTATGTTACACTTGTTTATGAAATTTAATTATTGATATGAAGATATTTTATTGATTTTGTTTTTTGTTTACTTGGGTGTGGTTAAAATTTTGTTGCAAGTGTCTTTTTGTGTTACTTATTTTTTACAAGGCTGAAGAAGATATTTTGGTGTTGCATTTCTTTAATAATAAGATGTGATTAAGAAATTTATTGAAAAATTTGATAAGATTCTTTATTGTTATTTGCATTTCTTTAATATTTTGGTGTCTAACATGGTGTCTTGTTGTGTAGGTGTATATAATAAGTTTTTAATATAAAAATGATATTTTTAGTAATATAATATAAGAAAAAAAATAACATAAACCAAACACATTTTTAAAATATTTCTGGTAACATAAAAAATATTTCCAACCAATTTTAATAGTTAACAAATGTATTTTTCTTGGAATATCTAAGAATGTCATTCTCATCTAATATTCCTGAAAATAGCAATCCCAAAAATAAAATAAAAAGATTATGTAAAACAAATTTCTGACTTATAAGAAAAAGTTGAAAATTTTGATTATCATGGTATGAAAAATTTTATTATCATCTCCTACTAATGAATATGGATTATTATTAGTTGTGTAAATATTATAGCATCTTTAATGAAAGTTCTTGAGTTGGGTTTTAAGTTCAAGAATCCCATTTTCACTGGATCTATCGTTACACATGTTTTTGAGATTTTCAATATGGAGGTTGGATACTTGGATTCCTCCTCGAGGACTCTAAAACTGTTTGTTTGAAGAAAATATATTTTTTAATGTTTCTCTCTTTAACTAAATGATAAAATATATTTAAGTGAAGCCTATTATGAAATTTACAAAAGTAGCTCAAGAACCTAAAGTGAAATCTATCATTAGAACAAAAAAAAGAAAAATGATCCTACATCTTATATAACACCATGAGACTTCGAATATCTTTAATGGGAGTTCTTGAGTTAGATTTTTGTGATCAAGAATCTCTTTGCACCAGTTCTACCAATCACTAGTTATCAAATATCTCCATCATGAAGATTGGGTTATGGAAAAAAAAAATTGTATGAACTCTTTTTTTCCAAAAAATTATTTATGGGAGACTCACAAAAATAACTCAAAAATCTAAAGTGAAATCTATCATTAAATAAAAAAAATTTCATCTATATAACACAATAACACTCAAAAAATTATCCAAAAATCCAAAAGTAATTATACTACTAAAGATGTTTTTATAAAAATACTCAAAAATCCAAAATTAGTCATCTTTATAAAAATTACTCAAGAATCCAAAATTAGTTCAACCCGTTGATGCTCTTAGAGTGGGGGAAATTATGAGAAAGTAAAGGGGTATTCATATAGTAGTAATTTTCAGACGTCGTCACTTTTACGTCAACACGAAGCAAGCAAGAACGTCAACACGGCCAGATAGAAACAAATAATGATAAGACTGAGAATAGGCATCATCTCCCCTATTAAATAAATAAAAACATATAATTTGTTGATTAAATTAAAATATCTAAAAGCTAAGAAAGTGGGTGCCCTTTGAAGCCGTTGACGAGTTGCAAATTGCAATCCACAAACCCAGTTCACATGAGACAGGGTCCACCATCTTCTGTTGGAATATTTATCTTAATTCATATAAAATGACATAGGTTAAAACTATAATATAAGTCAAAATAACATAAATCTTACTCTAGAAAGCACAGCACACATGAACCTTAAGAAATTACATAAATAAATAACATCCTTAT
Organism: Glycine tomentella; assembly: GCA_007407185.1. Taxonomy (NCBI): domain Eukaryota; kingdom Viridiplantae; phylum Streptophyta; class Magnoliopsida; order Fabales; family Fabaceae; genus Glycine; species Glycine tomentella. The sequence goes on along the minus strand of PYAF01001746.1, from coordinate 252,138 downwards.
CCTGTTCCATATATAGGTATGCGGTAGTATTTTAAAATACAAGTGATGTGAACTAGTCAAATTTTATTGTGGTATTGATATAAACCGTTTTTTTAAGTATAAATAAATTAATTGTAAGGTTGAAGAACCGAACTATATCAAATAATAAAAGAATGCCATTACTTCTTTTTTGAAGAATTGTGTCATTATCTATTTGAAACTCTTAATTTTTCAGTTTTTCCAACACAACGTGGCTTTTTTAATATTTGTATTTATATGAGAAAAGTAAATTCCAGTAAAAAAAAAAAACGTATCATATGGTAAATTATTAGATCAAAATTATAAAATATTAAGGATTCACCACCGCCAACACGCCATCTTGTTGCCGTTTGACATTGTATATTAAAAATATAATTATTCAAGGAGAGTGAAATCACTTATAAATGGATTATTATAAAAAGGAATTTTTATGGTGACAATTACAAAGAGGAATTTAATGTTAGGAGAATCTTGTAATTTCCTTATACAAAATTTGTCTTTATGATAAAGTAAATGCAATTACGTAATTCAATTTGTAAGCATAAAGTTAACAATAATTGATTGATTTTGGTCGCCTAATCCTTGAAAATGATGGATGAGAGGAATCACAGACTTCACACACACTGAAATGAGAGGCATTATTAGGACACAGGGTCATTCACTCTTCCAGTACCGTATTCATGGTAAGACCAATTAATAAAAAAATATTTATTATTATTATTATTATTATTTTTATTATTATATATGTATATTTGTTGAGGAGAACTAGGGATGGCAAAGTGGGCTAGCCCACCCAAAAACGGGCCGGGCTGGCCCAACCCACTAAAAAAGTGGGCCGGGCCGGGTTGGCCCACTTTTACAAAGTGGGCTGAAAATACTAGCCCACCCCACTTTAAAGTGGGTTAGTGGGCCAGCGGGCCAGCCCACTTAAAAATAAAAAAAATATATTTTTTTTAAAAAAGGTAAAAAATTATTAAAAAAATCAAATATAATTATTTATACTAAAAATTAATAATGTACTAACTTAATCCTATAACAATGATTTTTAATATAAAATACATGACTAATAGAAGCAAAAATAATTAGGGAATACATGTCTAACAATGATTTTCAATTAGCTCCTAAGTCTTAACAAATTCTTAGAAATTTGCTTCACAATGATGCAGTTAATCAAAACATATTTGTACATGTAGTATAACTCATTATTAGGTTCCAAATAAAAATGTATTAGGGTTAAGGATTCAAAATCACTTACTTCTTCTTAATCACTCTTCCTCTAAACCACTCATTTAATTACCTATTAAATATTTTTTAATTTTTTTATTGGTGGGCTACTGGCCCGGTGGGCTGGCCCACCCCTGGCCCACATTTGGCCCACATTTTTGTGGGCCGGGTTGGCCCGGCCCGTTTAATGAATGTGGGCTCAAAATCTCAACCCGACCCACATTTTTTCGTGGGCTAAACGGGCTGGCCCGCCGGGCCAGGCCCATTTTGCCATCCCTAAGGAGAACACAGTCTCACAGTCATTAATTAAATAAATTGACAGTAATAAAAATGTCAAGACATCAATATATAAGATTGTATTCATTAAATTTTTAATGTCACCCAATCCATGCATGTCTATATATATTTATATGTATATCTGTGTGCGTGCACGCATCCATTCATGTTTATATATAAAATTTTCACTTTAAATTATTTTTTCTAATTTATTTTTAATTTTATTCTAATTTCTATTATGTAATTAAGACTTAGAGTAAATAACATATGACTTATATCAAATTACTGCAATAGAAAATATCAATAAGGAATTGTGTCAATTTTTAGGTTATATTGGTTAAACATTTTCTCTTATTTATTTTATATTTTTATTTATAATGAATAAATTAACTATTTTATTATTAAGAGTGAAATATTATAATTGTTTGATTATAAAATGTTATTAAATTAATGTTTAGCTCAGAAAGCTAGTAGATTAGTGTAAAAATTAATAATTAATATTTTATTATGTCTTTTTATAAATTTCGTCTTAGATCCTAATATTTTTAGGCATGGCCATGCACTCTCCTACTAAGTAATTTCTATCATCAAGTTATGATAAAAGTAAAACATTAATAATCATAAGGTAAGTTCGCTTTAGATACTAATAGAATTAAAAATTAAAAAACTATTTGTGTTTTAGATAATATCAAAAGTAAAATTGTTTAAGTTTAAAGTATAAATACTTTATATATTCAAAAAATTAAGAAACGAAAATCACATAATTTAAACTATATAAACCCAAAGTATGATTAATCCTTAATTTAAACAACAAACATATAAATGAAATGCGTTATTTTAAATATGGGGTTTGATATAGATTGATCTAAAAATTAGAAGGTGTATATTAACACCTAACATCTTTTCAGTTTAAAAAAAAACAAACTATTTTAATTTAGATTCCAATAAATTCAAGGACATTTATATAATTTTATTTATTTAATTATTTAAAAAGAATACCCAAAACTCCCTTTTCTCTTTCCCAAGACAGAGAGAGAGAGGAGTGATTCTGCATTTTACCGAGTTCACCGAATCACCGCAAAGCTTTTCCCTTTCTCGCCATCGAGATCTACAGAGTTCTTCATTCACTGTTATGGAGAAGAGGGTAGGTTTGCGCGCGTAACGGAGGACTAGAGTGAGTCATTGGTGTGTCGTGACCAGCATGAAGATTCACAATTTTTCTCCCATTTCTTTTAATTATTATGGTTATTTATAATTTGCAATTATAATGGATTCTTGGTGGTTATTTGTATTTTTTAATTATAATGAATTGTTAAAGGACCTATCTTATTTTGAATAGCAATGTGGGTAGTTATGACATGTTTGATTGGATGGAAGGAAAATAAGAAAGAAAATAAAAATTTTAAATTTGAATTAGAAAGAAAAAGATAAGAAGGAAAATTTTAAATTTTTGTATTTATAATTTTTTTTATTTTCTTTTTAAATAAATAAAAAAAATTCGTTAATCATATTTTTTTTTCTTTCATTTTCTCTTCTATCAAATAAACCATTAAAGAGATAGAATATCACACCACAATCTAGTAGTTACGCCACCATGATTTTCTAGGAAAACACAATTGTCAGAGGAGTAAGTAATCCAAAAATTGAGTACTCTATCGGATAAATTTAGGTGTCGTAGATAGATGATTCTAACATGAAACATTTCTCAATCATCCTAGACCAAAAAAGGATTAAGGGCATGTATACTAAAACATTTGACTCACTACAATTGAAAAGTAACAAGTCACATAGGTATTAGGTTAGGATACTCCAAAACTCTTTGGAATCCATGTAAGGTGATAATTGCAATTATTAGTGATTGTAAGATTAAGTCACTTAATCTTACTTAAAAGATGAATTAATTAGATGGTAATCAATACACAAAAGTCCAAGATTCGGGACAAAATAAGGTTGATATAAAAGGGATAGACCTACATAAAGATCACTATTTATTAAATACATATTTATGATTTGTATTTACTATTCTAAATTAAATCCTTACTTAAGTGTTTGGGCGCAAGTATTCCCTTTAGATCATATTACTTAGATAGAGTGAGGAAATAGGATTGAAGAAGACCCTTCGACCCAAAGAGTAGTATTCAATTGTATTGTGACAATAACATGGGAGTTTGCAGCTTGCTATGTGGAAGTGGAGGTTGACAAGAGGAAATCTTCAAAGATAAATTGAGGGGTTTGAAACCACCATACCTTAAGCATTAAGTGATACTAATCAATCAAGAAAAATCTCATGAACACTAATCAATAAACATTATTGGCTAATGGCTTAACAACCACAACCAATTAACATGAAGATAAAAAATAAATAATTAAAAATGTTTTTTATTTTGCTAATGGTTAGGAGCAACTAAGATCTGGGTCTACCCATAATCCAACCCAATCCAATTATATTGGATTAAGTTTTTAAAGTATTCAATTGAGTTTGATCTAATTTAATTAAGACTTAATCATAAATGAATTAAGTAATATGTAATATTTTCTTTAATTCAACATAATCTGATCAAACTCATATCATATAATTAAATTTATTATTATATAATTAATTATCAAATACAAAACACGTTAAATTTTCCTTACATAACTTATAAAATTATTAAATTAAATTTCTTTCTTAAATATTTAGATTCAATTAATCCAACTCAATTCAATTCAATTCGTTTATGATCAGATTAAATTAAATTATATTTACAAAAATCATAAAAATTTAACCCAATCTAATTCATAATTTTGATCGAATTAAATAATAAATTTAATCAAACTCAATCCATAAATCATGTGCTATTGCTATTGTTCACTTGACTTCGTCGACGTGGTAGATTAATAGCTCTATGAATTTTTTATTATTTTTATTTTGGACATATGAGCTTTATGGTTGACTTTTGCAAAGTTCATGCTCCTTGTCTCTAGGTAAGCTAGGGTGGCCTAGTCCCACTTCTAAGGCTGAAAATACACCCGTACAACGATAAACGTGTGAAAAGGAAATAAGCATTTATTTTTTGATCAATTCTAATGGAAAAGGTTTAGGTATACTAATATTTTTTTGATACATTTTAGGTATAATAATATAATTTGTATTTTGCAAAACAAAATTATCATTTATCAGTATCTAATTTTTTATTTGATTTTTTAATATTAATACGAAAATAAGTAAGCTTAGATTTATTATAAACTAACCTGCTAGTTAATTGTATATAAAATTTATATGATTAATTAAAAATCATAAATATTATTATAATATTAAAATCAACGATAAAAATCAATAAAATTATTAAAATTCATTTTATAATTTAATAAATATTTAAAATTAATTATAATTTTTAATTATATAACATTACAAACACGTGCACATTAATTTTCTTTCCCTCTTATATTCTTCTCATTCTAAACGAATGAGGTTGTCTCATGAAGAACATTTCCATCGTTTCAAACAGTGTCTTGGCTAAGCTAGAAATAAAATAAAAATCACTTACTCTGTAGAAATATAAGAGTATACATATGAAAAAAATGTAAAGTATTATTAAATTTGTCTAAACAAGTCTATATATATTAAGATGCATGTTCAGTTGACATGGATTTCTATAATGAGCTGGAACAAACCAAGAATTAATAAAATGGCAGCTGGAAAGCACGTACATAACGTGAAATCAACAAATTACGAGATGGATTAGTTCCATAATTAAATTGATTTAAAAAAATCCATATTTAAATTGGAATAGAATTCCTCGAGGTTCGAATCATGTTATGCACTTGGCATTGTCGGCAAGCCAGTGAACAAATTACGAGTCAATGTGTAGAGAAAACCCTGCAAATTAAGGTTCATACTACTTTATATATTTTATGAAATTTAATATATAAAATAAACATTTATTCTATGCAAAGTAAGGCTAAAATACTAGTTATTTTTAACATGATTTTTAAAATTAATATTATAAAAATCAATAATTTTATTATATTAGAATCCATATTTAGAAATAAAATATATATTTTTACTCTGTTAAAGCATATTGTTAACTAATTTTGTTTGGACAATAGTGTGTGCAAGTTAACCCAATCACTTAACCGCTTATGTCGCAATAAGTGGAGACTGCAAGTTTTTAGGGTTTCTTTTCTTCCTACAATTCTTGTTCAAGTGTTGGCATTAAGTGGGGACTGCAAGCTGTTTGTAAGGTTTCTTTTCTTCGTGCTATTCTTGCTCAAGCTATGATAAGGGGAAGGACCATGTAGGGCATGAAGCATATTAAAAGTCCAAGACTTGGCTTGACTTTATAAATATGTAAGTTAAGTTATTTTTTTTCATATTTAATTAACTAATAATGAGTTAGTCCTTATGACTTTAAATAGCCTTTTAAATTTGATAGGGTTTGTATGTATGGAAGTGTTTATATGTATATTGTTAATATACTTTAATCATTTTCTTAAAATAAATGTCTTAATAATTAGCTATACATTTTTATTGTATAAAAGTACGTTTTAAATTTAATTTATTAATATATGCTTATATAAAAAAATAAAATATATCAATATCTCTCTCTCTCTCTCTCTATATATATATATATATATATATAAATTAATTTTATTTTTTTTATTGTTGTTATGTATAGAGAGCAGCTTATAATTATATTCCGAGAGGTACTCATTGATTTTTAAACACATGTAAGATTTATAGATACATTTATTATCCTACTGAAATACATAGATACGAAATTATAGATATTTTTTTAAATAAGTTTCAAAACCAAATTATTAAGCAAAAACCTACACAAACTTCAAGATTAGAAAGAAAAAAAATACATATGTGGTGAACAGATTAAGAGAGACTATTGTTACTATGGTGAGAGAATTATAAATTTGAATTATTTTATCATATTTAAATTAGGTAAATGTTAACTATAAAGTATTGATTAAGAAACTAAAAGAAAAAATATTTTTATTTGAATATGTAAAATTATGCTATCATGATTTTTCTTATGATCTCTTACGATTTTCATCATAATATTTTGTTTTGTAATTTCTTAACCAATGTTATAATTATACTGATTGGCAAGATTCATTAAATTATTAAGATTAAAAGATAAACACATTACTTTTCTAAATGGTTATATGTTAACCAGTTACTAACTTTTAAATCATCCTTCTAATGAATCCGGATTTGATTAGGTTTGATTCCTAATATGTTATCAAAATCTCACATGGTGGATAACCCTTTTTAATGAAATCTCTTGACGTTTAAGGAAAAATTGAATAATTGTGACTTATAGTAAAATTAATTGTAGTATAAATTTATGCAATAATATTCTTTAGGGTCAGTGACAATTGTATAATTATTAGGTATATGCGTAATAATCTTTGGGTGAACCTCTATTAATATCACTAAAATGTCTTCAGTGGCTCCCTACAAGGTAAGTACACTAAAATGTGTACAATTGAAAATGTTTCTGTATTCTACCACATTTTTTCATAAGGAAAACCGCCCTAAAGAGAATACACACCTACACATCCACTATGTATATTTAATTTTCCAAAATTTATTACATACACTTTTATTTCTTACAATTCATTCTCTATTTTATTTTTCATTTTATCTCATTTTATTTTTCACCACGTCTCCTAGTACACCTCTCTCTCTCTATCTCCCTCTCTTCTTATCTCTCTTATTACTCAAGATGGATTCACCTCCCAATGCAACTACCATATTTCATAATTTTGTAAGGCTATCCATTTTTCCCCAATAAAAAGAATTTAAAGAAATTTATTTTATTGTGGTATTTTTTCAAACAGAGAATGTATTATTTTTATTATCCTCAAAATAAGAATTAATATGTACCAAAAAAATTAATAATGTACCAAAAAATATTAAAAATAAAATGTTGTTTTAACAAAATTTGTTGGCCATATAATTATACTTTCAAAACTTTAAATAAAATATCCAAATATAATAAAAATTTCTTATCATTAAAACTATTTAAATTTTAAAATTAAATCTTATTTCTCCTAAAGTCCTACTACAACATTATAATATTTTATTTTTAGTTAACTTTTATAATTATGATTTTCATAATATAAAAGCAATTATATATTATTAATCATTTAATTATTAATTAAATTTAATATATTAATTTTAAAATTATATTTTAATTTTTTTTTGTATTTTTTTGTCTTTAGTTAAAGACTACAGATGTCTCTTAACCTACCGGATTATAGACTAATTTTTCTTACCTAAGAAAATTTCACACATGGAAAAAATCAAATACCAATTTTCTAGTAAATAGATTGTTCCCTATATTGTGAAAGATCAAGAATATTTTTTTAAGTATGTGGGGGAAAAAAATAGTCTATAAAGTATAGACAAAAATATTATAAGTTTTTATAAAATACACATATCATGATAGAAAAACCAAAATACTTGAAGCTTCTACAAATTTGAAAGGATAAAGTGAGTAAACTAATAGAAATTTATTATTATTTCTTTTTTAGTTTTTATAAACTTTTATTAGTTTTTACATTCTTTTTTTAAAAAGAATATTTTATGGGAGCAAGAACTATTTTTTATGGGGGCAAAAACAATAAACATTTAATATAATTAAGTAAAAAAATAACTTATTTGTGGGGACAAATGCCACTACAAAAAAAAAAAGCTATTTTCGACGGAATTTTTCCGACGGACAAAAATTCGTCGGAAATTTCAGCATTTCCGATGGATTTTTCCGACGGAAAGTAATTTTCGACAGATTATTTTCCGTCGGAAATATTTATATTACCGACGGAAATGGCCGTCGGTAATTATACCGTGGAAAATAATTCAATTTCTGACGGATTTTCCGACGGATATTTCCGTCGAAAATTACCCACGGAATTATCCGTCGGAAATTCCGTCGGTAATTTTAGCATTTCCGACGGATATTTCCGTGGGTAATTTCCGACGGATATGGCCGTCGGTAATTTCCGACGGATATTTCCGTCGGAAATTACCCACGGAATTATCCGTCGGAAATTTCCGACGGACAAAATTCCGTCGGTAATTTTGGCATTTCCGACGGATAAAATTCTGTCGGTAATTACCGACGGATTTTTCCGTCGGAAATTAGCATTTCCGACGGAAAATATTTGTTTGAAATATTTTTGTCAATGAAGGAAATTTGGTCATGGGTCGGAGAGTATTATGTGCAAAATATGTTCGGAACAATATTTTTGCAAAAATTGTTCGTCAAAACAATTTCGAAAACAAAATTCGTGATGATAGTATCCGTTATGTGACTGAACTTGTCTTGTTATTTTGAATAGTTTGTTTTAAATATTAAAATTATACTTTTTAATGTATCATTATTTCCAGTGTTTTCAAAATAACTTAAAAATAACTTATTCACAGTATGATTTGTTTTGTACAAGATGGAGATAAGGGGTGGACT
>PYAF01001746.1:222557-238870 GCA_007407185.1 Glycine tomentella | reverse complement strand
TATCATATGTATCATGTATGTACTTATACCTTATCAAAATCAAAATAAAACCATTAACTCAATTAGTAATTTTCAACCCTGTACATGTTTAGTTCAATTTAACTTATTTTCTTTAAAAATAATTATTTTATAGTTTAATTTTGATATACTATCAAGGTTCACACTATTAGGTATTATTTTTGAAATAATCATTACAAAATCAATAATTTTCAATTATATGAAAATTTATAATTAAAATAATAACATTATAACTTAATTAAATTGTTTATTTTTATTAATCATCTTGAATATCATTTTTTTATAATGATTAAACAATTCCATATTGATAGGAGTTATTTGATTTAGTATCAGTTTTGGACTATATCTATACTAATAATAAATGAAATATCTCACTTGATGTACACATTTCACTAAACTATTTTTGTTAGTTTTTAAATTTTTATTACTTCTTTCCTAATAATTATCTACTACTTTCATGTTGTTAGTTTATTTTAATTCTAATTTTTTTTATGTTTAATTAAAATAGGTAAAAAAGACACAAACTATCTTTCTAATTTTTGGTATACACAAAATAATAAATCACCTTTTCAAATTTATTTTTTATCCCTATAGCTACTCTCTTCAACCAATCCTTACCCCACTCACATCCTAAAAATTACCAATATTTTTTTATATTTATTAATTTTTTAATATAACATTAATTATTTTTCACTTATATCTTTACTATATTAATAGTAAAGAATAAAATTTATAAATAAATTAATAATAATATAAAATTACTTTTATAAAATTATTATTTATTTATTATTTTTTCTTAAATCTGTATAAAATAACTTAACACCAAAATTATTTTAGGACATAAAAAATATAAAAATTTATTTTAGTGTATATAATCTTGTACCTATTTTATCTCTATAATTAATTTCATAAGGTGGGGCCAACAAATTATAACAAGTACGACCGCTGAAAAACTGAAAACGCGGCACACGTTGGCGGGTCCAATGAGGAGCGCGATGGCGTGTCAGAGTCCAATAAAACCACGCCACGTGGAAATTCCACGTAACATAACTTTACGCTCACTTTCACACTTATTTTTTGATCCTTTCTTTCCTACGTCGTTTCTTTGTCCGATCTCCGTTTCTTAACTTCCGTTCCTCCCATTTTCCTGTTCAACAAATAAGTAAATAAATAATTACATAACCGAACCGAACCGAACCGGCGGATCTCGGTGGTTCCATGGAGGCTCACGGCTGCGGGCTCCGCCGCGTCCTTGTGCTCGCCTTCTGCGTCGCCGGAATCTGGTCGGCATACATCTACCAAGGCGTTCTGCAGGAAAATGTGTAAGAAACCGAATCCGCTCAGAAATTCTCGAATTCGCGATGAATTTCGAAATGCCGCTACAAGTTGCTATGTTTTTTGTTGATTTTTTTTTTTTTTGGTTTTAGGTCGACGAAGCGATTCGACGGTGAAAGGTTCGAGCACCTTGCGTTTCTGAACTTGGCACAAAATGTGGTGTGTTTAATCTGGTCGTTTATGAGTGAGTCTATGTCGCCAACTATTCTGTGTTCATAGCAATTTGATTTGTAGATAGACTTGGTATAATTTAATTTGAGTTTAATTTCTATACACCGTGTCTCTAAAACCAATTAGAAATTAAAGTGATTTTTACAAAAGTCAATAATGTTATCATATAGGAGATATGAGGTGGGTTGGATAGTTAAGGGAGAAGGGAAGAGAGGAAAGGTTATCATTCATGACAATATAAAAAGTCTTTATACTATCAATGTATTTAAATTAGACCCGTTTAGCATTTTATTTTATTTAGTTTTTTATTTTTTTTATTTTGGTTTTGTTTATCTGGACAGTGATAAAGATGTGGTCTAGTGGAAATTCTGGTGGTGCTCCTTGGTGGAGTTATTGGAGCGCTGGAATTACCAACACCATTGGTCCTGCTATGGGAATTGAAGCTTTGAAGTATATTAGTTACCCTGCTCAGGTATGATTTCTTCAACACTCTCTATTTGTGCCTCCTTTTTTTTTTTTAAAAAAAAAATTGAATTGCATTTAATTAATCTGGTATGGAAGTTGTGATTTTACCCGAAAGTATTGTTTATTTTGGAGCAATGCCAATGGCAGAGGACTTGACATAGAGGTTTAGACTATTATAACAAATTTGGTATTATGTACGAAAATTCATAAAATATCAAAATCCTATTCTACAGGATTAAAATAAAAAGGATGGTGACAAACACAAGCTAGCCATATCATGCATCTAAGTTGAAACAAATTTTTCATATTTATGCTGCATGCTGCAGCATTTGTTGTGGACTTATTGTTTAGTCATTCAGTGTCTTCGGCATGAGGCTATAAACTTTTTAATGGCTGGTTTTAATTTTGCTACTTGCAGGTGTTAGCGAAGTCCTCCAAAATGATTCCAGGTCAGTACATTGTGCTTGATGTACAAGAAAAGATGGCAATTTAATTAAAAGCAATGGAAAATTAGCTGATTTTTTGTATTTCTTTACATATTCCCTGAATTTAGGATTGAATTATATCATTATATCCCGTTCTTAAGTGTTTTTGGTATCCTTTTGTTTAAGAGGGACCAGTGAATAGGGATAGCTTGTGTAAGGTCAATGGAAGTGAGTATTTAGTGTTTTAACAATACCATGGATACGGTTATGTATTCTGTGACATTTTTAGCTCCTGCACTTGTGCATTTGACCTGACAATCCATCTTGATTTGTATTTTAAACTTTTACTTTTTTATGTACTCTTTCTTTTCTTTTTGCATATTGGTAGGCAGAAATAATTTCATTCGTTATTTTTTAACTTTTACCATCTTTTGAACATGCTAAATAGAGGAACTTCTGGCAGGATCTGATATATAAAGCATTTGAAAGAAAATGATAGAAAATTCTTATAATCATTTTTTTGTTGATTTTTAAAATTTAAATTTGTCGTCAGATTATGTATAAGGTACTCTTGGTCTAACAAAAGATTCACTTTACCTTAATGCAGTTATGCTGATGGGTACTCTGGTATATGGTATAAGATACACTTTTCCAGAATACCTTTGTACTTTTCTTGTTGCTGGAGGGGTATCAACATTTGCACTTCTAAAGGTTTGGAAGTTCTCAGAAAAACAGAGCTCTTCCTTCTCATGTAGGGATTTTCATAGTCTATGAATGCAGCTTAGCTTTATTTGTTTATGCCTGATTACAGACTAGCTCAAAGACTATCAGTAAGCTGGCACATCCAAATGCTCCCCTTGGATATGGGTTGTGTTTCCTGAACCTTGCTTTTGATGGATTTACCAATGCAACTCAGGATTCTTTAAAAGCAAGGTAATAATAGAGAAATTCCTGTCTGTCTGATGTCATGCAAACTACCAAATTTGCAAATGCAATTCCTTGATTTCCTCTTTACTTTTTCACCCCCCTTATACTCCTTCCTGTGTCCCCTCTTTTTTTTTTTTTTTTTTTTTGAACAAAGTCACTTCTCCAAAGTTTTATGTTTAGATCCCCAGATAATAAACAATCTCAATAAAGAGAACCAAATAAGAACATTTTCTTAATGGACAGTTCTTGGAATTGTTTCTCTCTTTAGTGGAGATTTTTTTTTAATCCATCTATGAAGTATGAAATGTGGTTATTATTAACTATTTCAATTAAACACATTTTTTAGAGATAAGTTCAATACTGGTAGCTGAAAAAACGAACCAAAATGGATTGGCTTACAATCTGAAGCTTACATAATTAGCTTACTAGCTGAAAATATTGGTCCTCCTTAAGATTGTCTCTGGTGGCCAATTTAATAGTCAAGACTCAAGCAGACAAAACTAGATATGATTTTTCATGTTTCCCTTTCCCATGTAATGTTGCTTCTAGGGAAAACTCCGTTGCCTTTTGCTGCTTTCACATGTCAAATATTTGAACTTCTCTTTAATGTTGACTTATCAGATCTTAAATACAGATTCATTGATATTAATTTTATTATTTTAAACTTGTTTGCCTTACCAGGTATCCAAAAACAAGTGCTTGGGATATTATGCTGGGCATGAATTTATGGGGAACCATATACAATATGATTTACATGTTTGGATGGCCCCGTGCGAGTGGATTTGAGGCAGTTCGCTTTTGCCAGCAGCATCCAGAGGCAGCATGGGATATTTTTCTTTACTGCTGCTGTGGTGCTGTGGGCCAAAATTTCATCTTCTTGACTATAAGCCAGTTTGGCTCTTTGGCTAACACTACCATCACTACCACTCGCAAATTTGTAAGCATTGTGGTATCTTCTCTATTGAGTGGAAATCCCCTCTCTACAAAGCAATGGGGGTGTGTTTTCATGGTGTTCTCAGGATTGTCTTACCAGATCTACCTCAAGTGGCAGAAGTTGCAGAGATTGGAGAAGAAAAGAAAAGCCATGTGAAGCCCTTCAGCAATTTTGAAGTCAAAACGTTAATACTATCTTTAGCTAATTTGCCCTTACTAAAATCTTGAAGGTTCAATGAACCAGATTTAGGTTAATGCAAAAGAATATTTGTAATTTTAATTGAATAGATACTTTTTAAGAACAAAGCTGAAAGTTTAGACCCCATTTTCTCATTCATTGTGCCAATATTTAGTTGCCTGTATTCTACTGAAGAGATAGATTTAGTTTTATAGCATAACACGGAGGCAAATCTATACTCTCTATAAACATGATTTTCAGATTATCTCATCTTCTCTGGTTTATTTAGAAGATTATCCCAGTATTGTATAGCTGCAAAAGTAGCCTTATTAAGTAGTGGGATGAGCAATAAAAGTAGCTTTACTAAATTGTTTGCACTAGTTTATTTTGCTTTCATAAATACAGTTCAAATTTATAATCAAAATGGTATGGGAGATTTTTCTTTCTTTTTTTAATACCAGATGAACTAATTTTAAATTTTTTTATGACAAGCAGATATTGTTTGGGATAGGTGTACGTTTTTAGTGTTTGTGGTTTGAACTTCATCTCAAGTTCAAATTCCGTTTAAGAAATTTTAATGTAGCATAAACAAGAGGCAAAGAAAAAGGAAAAGGTAATTACGGATTAACATTGAGTGGTAGGATCTCCACGGGCAAACTCACTTTAGAACAGGTGGGGTTCATTATTTTGAATAGTGCTTCACATTCTAATTTTAAAATCAGAATAGAGCAACGGTACTAGTTTAGCCACTAACAACTATTTCACTGTGTAATTCCACTAAATAAATGCATGCATAAATAGCATTATTCATTACAAAATCAATTACACTTTTTTTTAATATTAAAAAAAAAATCAGTTGAGGCTTTGACCAGCTGATATGTTTAAGTGAGATCAAGTTGTTAAGTGCAAATTGGGAGGTCATATGATTCAAAGAGTAACTTCCCTCGAGAAAGGTAACAGCTAACAAAACAAGCTTTATTTTGTAAGGAGTTCCCTCCCTCTTTTTACCAGTCTCTTTAGCCATTGTCATTATTATTATCATCTTTCTCCTGTCTTCCACCACCACCACCCTTGAAATAATCATCCTAAATAAGACCTGGTTCCCCCCAGAATTGTTCTTCTGCAAAGCATACTCCATGGCAAAACAACCATGTGAGCTGAAAGAAAATAGTGATAGACAAGACATGTTTGCATGCCTGTGTCAGTCCAGGGTCCCAGGTATGCTCTGTAGTGTACTTTTGCTTTCTTTATTTTTATGAAGTTTTTGCCTTTTGGAAACGAAATGGAGCTCATGTTGCTGAAAGCTGTGTGTTTTACAGTAGTGAAATGAGGGTCAAACTTGCAATGATTTGGTTGCCATTTGCTACCAACTGCTCTCAGTGATGTTATTTTACATTGTTTTCTTTTTTCATTTCTCTTCTTGAAAGCTTTACTTTCATAATATTCTCTGAGACTGAGTGTGTTCATGGCTGGTTCATTTTTTCTGCTGTGAACTCAATGCTTTTCTTTTGCTTTGTCTGAACTACATATGGTTGTGTTAAATCCAGGTTAGATGATAGAAACAGTATCTGCACACCCAAGCCAAAATGCATTTCCACTCCAATTATAACTATGTTTCAATACATCAGAATCACAAAGGAATAAAAAATGTTTATTCTATGATCTATGCACACACCAAAAACAACAAAGAGGGAACCAATTTGCAACTGGTTAAGCTTTTTACTCTATTTTTTTTCTTCTTTCTCTCTTCTATCTATGTCTGTTCATTATATGTAGTAGGATGGCGAATTGCCGGTGTATACATACACTCAGGACTTCTAGTATCACACTGCAAACTCTGTACAAAAAGGCAAACCAAGATCAAAAGCTGGATTGGAGAAAAAACAAACCCAGAATGATATCAAAACAAACCCAGAATGATATCAAAACAAACCAAAGAGTGACACACTAAGCAGTAAGCACACGATTTTTTCGGTGCAGGTATCAAGAAAGGTAACCCTTTGAGGAGGAGGGCGAGAAAAGGACACTGTTAGATGTGTTGATGATCCTCAGAATGTACCGTTACATTCTGGAGGAGGGTATGGCTTTCAAAATTTTGGGCTGAACAAAATTGCAATCTTTCTCAAACCAGGCAGAGAAGAACTAACTGGCCATATTGCCATGGGTGGGGAGAAAGGGTTCGGAAAGGGGAAAGGACTTGTAAATGTTTTGTATTTCAGATGAATTAGAGATTCAGATTAGGAGGGCTCTTTTGCAGAGTGGCGGTTGTGAGGGGTTGGCACTTGGATTGAGCGACGGAGACTCCATTCCAAGTGTTTTCATAAGGAAGCTCCTTTCCTGAAAAGAAAAAAAACATATAAAAGAAAGAAGAAAATATGGTTATCGTTAAGCAAAACTATGAAACAAACCATTTTTTTTAAAAATAAAGATCATAAATATTTTTAACCATCAAGCAGTCCACAACTCAACATAGTCCAGCAAGAACAGACAAAGCAGAAACTTAACTAATGTATGGTTGATGCTTAAGAATGGTAGATGTATGCTTTGTGTTCTATAGATACATCAGATGATAAATGAAGATGGTGATAACTACTAACATCTTACACTTTAAATCTGGTCGCATAATTTTTTCTTGTTGGGTAAGAGGTTTCTTGCTTCAATAGTTTTCAGCACAAAGGTACAATATTTATAAGCTTCACCTATATGTTTTTGTTTTGTCAATATTTTATCAGTATATTTCTTACAAAGGAAAAAAATAAATACAAAGTGTATTTAAATGAAGAGATGAAAGTATTTTTGTGGGTTAAAGTGATAAACATTGTGCCTGCAATATCTTTTCATGAAAACAAATACAGCTTCCCCCTTTTTGTAGTAGTTATTGTCTTATTGAGTTGGGACTAGAAGCAGGACTAAAGACCTAGCTGTATATTTTTTATTTTATTTTAAATATATATTGCATAATATATTATGTCAAAGGATGTGCTTCTTAAAGTAGAAGAGATTGTTTTGATGCATGTCTTATGAAATATAATGGACCTTCCTCAAACGAAATTTTTAAGTTACAAAGTCTAAAAGAGAAACTTTAAAAAACCTACATAATGTATTGCATGAGTGTCACAAGTAACCTGCGTATTAGCTTTTACAAAACCTAAATACTTAAACTATTAGGAATGAAAAAGATACTAAAACTAATCATGGTCAGAAAAGAAGCCTAAATTATCCTTGTGACACCAAAGCTTTACCTATCAGTTTCAGTTACATGATATATGTGCTTATTATTGCTAAGCAAGTTATTTCCCATCTGAAAACCTATCTCCAATTATGTAACTACCTGTCCTCTTCATACCACTTCCTAGAATAAACTTCTTTTACCCCTTTTTTTATCTGCATCAATTTGATTCCACTAATCCAAAATGATGTTAACCCCAACATTTTAAAGATAAATTCTTAAGCTCAGCAACAGTACATGACTCGAGCATTAATAATTTATTCTTTATCCTCCTATTACTATCTCCACCATTAATTATGCCGAAAGATCCCCAACACTACTACTGAAGTTCCTAGCAGTAAATGGTATTCCAAAAGTCCTAGGGCTAATAGAGGTTGATCTTATAAGAAGTTAAGAACTACTAGAACTGTTCAGGGCACAACTTGAATGCTAAATGGTTCAGTATCTCCCCTATTTGTCATTATTACAAGTATAAATGTATAATCAGACTGTAATTTCGTGGTTGGCCATATTTATTTGATCTCGAAGTGCTTGGCTAACTTACACTTTCTGAAAATTGTGGGCTAGGAATTCCAGCAGCTAAGGATCTAAACAGAGGGGTAACTTGAAGAGGTGAACTGAACTCTGAACTTGACAAGGCTGAAACAATGCCATCATTGTTTATCTGTTCCTCACAAGATGAGAATAAATCTGCTATAGAAAGATATACATCTAATTAGTGTTTCTGATTCATTAAAATGTTATCATCTAAGCATATAACAACATTCTATTTTGAGGAATTATAAAAAATTAATTTCCTGGTAAAAATATTTCCTGTTTAGGAATAACTAACCATTTAAATTAGGGAAGGGTCTGATTGTATAAGCTTATCCACAAGCACTTCTAAGAGAAGAAAATAAGAAGAAAAAAATGAAATGAGCTTCTTCTTTTAGGGAAGTTATATGAGAGGCTTCTACAAATTAGCTTATGCAGAAGTTCATTTCATTTTTTTTCTTCTTTTCTTCTCCTAGAAGTGCAGTTGGAGAAGTTTATCCAAACAGATGCTAAATAAGTGGCTACACATTAATCAACAGAGTGGTTAGTTGTTCCTAAACTGGAAATATTTTTACCATAATTTATCTTCCTTTTTACTTTTTGTTATCATGGGAATTGATTATCTAACCTTGATCCAGAGTTGAACTAGAAAGAACCCCCTGGTCACATCCCCTAACTCCTTCTGAATCTCCAATTTGTATATTCAGTTCGGTTCCAATGTCCTGATGCAGTGAGTGTTCCAAATCCTCACCAGCTGAATGAGGCATGAGAGTTGATCCAGTACTGTATTCAGAACGGCCTGGAGAGTCTTCATATAGTTCAATTTGCCTATAATAGATGCAGAAACTGTTAGATATTCCATAACTCTCATGAAGTCATATTTTTAAAGAAAATAAAGTACCTCCAGCATGGCTGGATTTCCTCACTACTGCTCTTTAAGTCCGTCAATAAATCTTTAAGATCTACAAGTTGTAAATCTGGAATCTTATATCTAGGAATGTCTGACTCTCTGGTTCGGTTCAGAAATTCTTGAAGAACCTGAATAAAATACACACAAGGGTTAGAACATATCTTTTTTAAAAATGACCTTTCTCTTATTTATAAGCTGAAGAACTAAGCCTTGGTGATATCAGCTGGTGATGGGCTTATCATAAACAAGTTGAGCCTTTTTATATTTGGTTATATGCTAACAAGCTGATCTGTTAAATTATACCATATTTTTTAAAGCCATTACTAACATTTATGACTAAGTGCTCAAAAGTTCAATCCATGCCACCTCATCATTCGTAAAATTAAATTTAGTACAAGGTAATGGGGGCTTGTGCAATATTCACACTTCAAGTGACTTGTGTAAAGGGACATATTGGAGATACATAAATCAATCCTAGGACTTCACCTAAAATCTTTGACATTTATAAATGCTTCAACATAGGCAGGAATGTTGTATTAGTCTAGCATTTATAGTATCATATAATGTCTGATTCTTTGTGATTAGCATATAATAAACGACCAGGGTGCTGAAGAACTAACACTGTAAAATCAGCTTTTTTTTGGTGGTGAATCACTGTAAATCAGCCAGTACAGAAATACACACAAGCATTAGCAGAATAAATGTAATCTCTCCAATAATAAATGTATACTATCCAGCGGACCAATCAATCTGTTTTAGGTTTTTCAAAGCCAGCATCAAATATTGTAAGATGCTAAATGACTTCCATGATTTTCATGTAGATAGGCTTGGCATGTTAAAAATTGATTTAGTTCTGTTCATGTTGAACTTCTTCACATATAATCTATATTTCGGTCTTTTCTTTTGATGACATCAGTTGGAGCTCATTTTTAAAGAAGCCCAAAAGATGTTCAAAAATTGAAACAGAAGTTCTGAAACTATCAAGCCTCACCTTCCATGCATTTTCAAGACTTTGATCCATGTTCTCTGCATCAACTTTTAGAGCTAGTGAACTTAATAACTCTGCTTGTTGCATCAATGCGTTTATCTTTGGGTCATCCTTTTTAAGGAATGTTCCTTGAATCTTGTTGTTTTGAGCTGCAAAAGCATGATGAACCAAGAGTCACACTAGAGTGATAGAATGGACAATGTTATTTCTGGCATAATATATTCGAGGTGTTTTACTTATTTTCTATTTTCATTTTCAGTTCCTATGTTCTCACTTATAACTTAAAAATGTCACCTTGTTTTCATTTAGTTTCCTCTTTTCCTTATGTTGATTTCAGTTTCACCAAACAAAAACTTGAAAACAGGAAACACAATAATGTGATATTTCTATAGTTACCAGTTAAAAGATATTAACTAAAAATGTAAATGAAAATAGGAAACAAACCAAATGGTGTGTTTGTTTTATGAAAATGTTTTATGTTTTCATTATTGATTACAAAAGTGTCACATTGTTTTCACTTGTTTTCTGTTTTCAAATATTTGAATAGGATATAGGCAACATACGAAGAAACAAGGTGAAAATGATGTGACATCATTGTAGTTAATAATAAAAGCAGAAAACACTTCCGCAAACCAAACACACCCTTAATGTTGCCCTGTTCTCTTATTTTGAGTTTCACAACTGCAAGAGTTAAGTTCCATAGCAAATATTTTCAGTCTAAAGGCATTACCATAATCGCTAAACTTCAAATTGCAGACATGATGCTGGTCTGGCAAGTTGACATTGTGAGAGTTTTGAGCTAAAACTGCAAATGGTGCTCTTGACTGCTGATTTAATGGAATCCCATTTTGTTTATGTGATCTGTCTCCATAGTTGATCTTCTCAGTGGCATCAGAGATATGGGACCTCCTATATAGCAATAAGTTGACATGTTAACATTCTTCTTAATAGAATTTGTATATTTTGATCTCTTAGATCCCCATACCTCATTTTCTTAATAGCAGATTCTGATGCCACATCTGTATCACACCCATGCTGGAGAAAAATCCTTTTGTTATTTGAATTGATGTATGAAGTGTTGTTCTCTTTTGCTAATGCTTCATATTTTGCTCTCTTTTTGCACAGTGTGGAGAAACGGTTTTTCACAGCATTATCCGTTCTGCACAAAAAGCAATGAAGCATTGCAATAAGAATGACTGTTGTAAAAATAATAATTATATTTTGTATTTTGATGAACAAAAGAATGAAATTCTGATTACCTGCCTGAAACCACCTTTGCTATTTCTGTCCATCTGTTACCAAATATTTTTTGAGCCTACGGAGATAATGATAATAGTAAGAAATTAGTTCACAGATCATAAGTTGTCATAAATGATACAATTTCAAGTGCAACACAATTGTTGTCATCTAAAGAACTATACAAGCAGAAAATCTTGGTTTGGTTACTTTTGGTTGTAATCTACTCTTGGTAGCTAGATTTTGAGGCAAAATAAATGAATTTGCCAATTGCCTTGGTAATAGCACTTACAATGATGAATCCTCAAGTACATCAATGGATTGAGGTCTACCATACAGAATGGATGGACAGAGAAAAGTAAACAGGAAAAGATGAAGTGCAAAATTTCCAAGTTCCTTTACCTTAAGATCACTATTTATAAACAAACTTGTTAAATTTGAATGGCAACTGCAGTGGTATAAAAATGTACCTATGGAACACAGGGAGCATCAATTTACCTCACATAAAAGCATGTCTTCCTCTGGTGACCATCCTCCTTTCTTGAAATCAGAATTCAAATAAGTGTACCATCTGACAAAGCATCATTTACTTAAGCATCAGATTAAGGATAAAAATAAAGCAAGAGCCATGAAAAGTCTTCATGATCTGAAGGATTAAAGCAGAGGACCAAAGAAAACATCTTGAATGAATCATCATCAAAAATTCAAAACACACACGCACTATTCATCAATTCAAAAACTTCACCTTCTTCTGCACTGTCTTGTTGTTTTGTCCTTGAACTTAGAAGCAATAATTGCCCAACTGCATATAGTCATGGCAATTAAAATCCCTTAGTGTCACATATCAAATGAAAATTAAAAAAGCAATAGTAGTGAATATTGAGTAACTCAAAGGAAGAATAACCAAATATGGCTATGAATATGAGTGTGATTGATTACTTCTCAGTCCCATGTACACCAATCTGCTCCCTCAGTATGTCATCTTCCTGCAACCCACATAACACTCATTAGAGCAGGAGAAATTCACAAAATGAATTTATTAACCATAAACACAAGGAAAATAATTTTATACTGAGAGAAGAAGGACCTCTTGAGTCCACGTCACAATGTGACGCTCCTTCTTCTTAGATTCTTCATTGACCATTTGCTTCTTCTGCTTATCCTGCTGCTTCTTCATATCTTGCATGATCTTCTTCTTGTCTCCGTGTGATTGTTTATTCTATTGCTGAGGCTCTCTTTCTTCGACGCTCCCTCCCACCCAAGTTGCATGCTAAAGCCAACTCTCCCCCTTTATAATATGAAATCTTTTTCTGTAAATTTTTATTCAAAAAGGATATAACAAAAACAAAATTAAAAACAAATAAACAAAAAGGGAAAAGAAAGAAAGAAAGAGAGAAAGAAAACCTTCTCCTTTCTCTTTCATTCACCTTTTACACGCTCACCTCACATACACATGACACAACACAACACACACTGTTGTGTTTCAAAACGGGAACCGTAACAAGCTTATATTCCCCTCTCAAAAGCCACCTTAACCAAAAGTGCTATATTGAAGTGAAAGAGAAAAATGCCAATGTATTATGGCTACTATTACTACTACTACCCTCCGAAGAAATGGCCTCGGATCCTAACTTTTCAGACTCACTCTATCTAATTATCCCCTATAACCAAGGCAGAACATAACCCATTGCTCAAATTAGGGAGCCACAAAATGGGCAATGAAGAATAAATATCAGGGCCTATAAAGGATACATGGGGTGGCATCAAAATAGCATTTTTCGAAACCCAAGAGAAAGAACATGTGTATGTATTCCGATCTGAAAAATATTTGAGCAACTTTGGGAATACCCAAATGAGAAAAAAAGTGGTTTTGTTCAAAGTTTGGTAGACAATACCTCGACTATGAAACGAATACTATTGTTGTATCTTAGATTCTCATGTCTGAGTTATACAGAAAAAAAAGAAAGAAAACTGAGAAGAGAAAAAAACAAGGACGGTGGTGGCGAGGTTGAATGCAATAAACTTTTTTAGTTAGAGAGAGCAGTGAAGACATTAGTGTCATAGTGTGTACAGTTGTACTAGGAAGTGATGTGTCTCGTTTGTTACTTGGTTCGGTTCTCTCTCTAACTTTTTCAAAACGGTCACACACTTGAAAAAAAAAATAATGTACCACGAAACTAAAGGAAAATAAAGAGAATATACAATAAAAAAAATAAAAATAATAGGTTAGTGCGCGGGTATGAAGGAGAGTTTGAAAATAACGCTGAATTTCATGAGCTACGTGCAGTGTGCAGTATATCATGGCGGCGTAGACTATTATCCACTATGCAGTTTGCAGCACTAAACAAAGCTCAAAGGATTATCATGTGATATCGTTAGTCTCACTGAAACTGAATTCAGTGCATTGGATATATGACTTAAAGTTTGCAAATTTAAGTTTGAATAACTCATATTTGTAAATTAGATTTGCAAAAGTAGTTTAAGTTTTATTTTAAAAAAATTGAGTTTCAATTTAATATTTAATTTGTAAACACATTTTTAGAGATAACTAAACATGTTATCAAATGAGTGTATTTTCCAAAAATACGTTTAACATTTAAAATTACCTTTACAATTGATAATCAAATAGACTCTCAGTCTATTTAAATAAGATATATCAAATTTAAATTTATAACAGAAATATTATTAAAAGTGATAAGTTAATTTTTAACAAAAATTAATTATTAATAAAATTAGTTAATATTATGCAACAATATCACCGTGACAGAAAAATTTCAAAATAAATCATACCATGACATATGATGATGATGATACTGCAATATCTAAAGAGAACAACACTTGACCTAGAATCATATACCGATGCAACTATTATATTAGGTGTGATCATATATATATATATATATGATCACATATGCATAAGGTTGTAATTTGAATTTTTGTGAGTTTTAAGGAGGCATGAGAAGGTACGTGAGTGAGCCAACCAGCTAGCTAGCGAAGCGTCGTGACCAAACTTTTGCGTGCATTGAGAATAAATAATGGTTCGTGACTATCATGTGCTACATTTATCTTTGCATTCTTTGGTCACGCTTAAATACTTGAATGTACCATTCAATTTGTTTCCCCCTTTTCCTCCATTGTTTAGGAAAATTTGGATTCGAATGGTGGCTGGACTCAACTTGGTGTAAATGTGTGTGTGAAGTGTAAGAGTTTGTCCATTGGTTGCAATGTGTTTTTGAACTTTCTCACATAGGATTGAAAATTTTGTTCCCACGCTCACATCTACCTTTCTCACCAATTAGTGCGTGACATTTTAAATGCTCTTTTTAAAAAAATATACAAGTAGATAAACATACATGTATTGAGGAATATATTACTAATGTCTTAGTATTTTTTTATTTATTAATTCGACTTGAGTGATGAACAATTATCTTGTCGATGGAGGGTTTGAAAATCTAATGAAAATGTCGGACTAATAAAATAAGCTGAATTTTTTTATGTCTGTGTATTGCCTTAATTCGTTTAATAATTGGTTCATCTTGATGGGAATTGCAAGCTAGAAGTCGCAGACATTCCTAGTTCCAAGATCCATTATGTTGTCAAGAATACATGGCTTTGATGTCTGATATTGAAGCATAAATAGTTTAGAATGTGTTGTTTATTGTATTTTGTCTTTTCTTTTCGCATGTTCTGAAATGTTTCACATGGTATCATTACATTTCAAATTTTCCCTATTATTTACTACCAATTGTTTACAAATTAAAAAGGATAATGTCAATATTATGATTATATGCCTACAAAATATTAAAAATAAAAAATCAAAGCGAAAGTAAACTCGACTACTTAAGAGATTGAATAAAGCTCTTTCACTATTCAACTTAATTGTATGGGTTCAAATAATTTGAAATCCCAAAAAATCAGCGAGTAAATTGTTACTCATTTATAAAACATTCCGGCAAAAATTAAAAAATAATACAAATTAAATATTTAATTAGGAAAATGGTGTAATTTTAACAAAATTTAACAAAATGGAGTAGCCTAACATGTAAGAAAAACTGAATAATCTAATCATGTTTATATATAAACAACATAAATAATTAGATTAAGTGCGAAAAAATTAAGATCATAAATACCTCCCGCCATTGCTCCGAGCTTGTATTGTTAATTCTGAGTCTTTGAATTGCACTGAAGATCTATCTTGAGTCTTCTAAACTCTAATTCTAAAGCACTAGATGATGTATATGCTGATGTATATAGCATGAGTTCAGAGACCCAAAAAGGCTGTAGACACACTTATTTATAGGCCCATTGACATTAAAGGGTCAGTTATGGTGTGCTAAAGGAAGGGACTTTAACGTTGCAAAAAAATAGGGGATGTTGGTAGTGGTTAGTTTCCTGAATTATTGTTGACCACTATTAGGTTGGTTACATATATTTTGTAATTTCAAAATAAAAACCAACATTCTCCCACTTGGTCAACATGTCCCTTAATTTACATAACAAGAAATAAAATGCATGAATCATGGCGAGAAGTCCTCTTAATAATGAGTATTACCTTCCATGTATTACAATACATTATATCCCTTAGCTCATACAACTTAATGAATAAACCCAATGTTTATTCTAGGTCCAAACTTAATTGATGTTTTTTCAGAATAAATAACTGTAGATACGCATAAACTTAATGAAAAACATCACAATAGAGTTTCTTAATATCATTCTTACAATGAAAATCACATATGGGAACCAACTCCCATCTTTTCCACACGATCCTTAAATTTAAATGGTGGCATGCCCTAAAGGATCGACAATCATTAATTCAGTGCTAATGTGCTCAATAATCACTGTATTATCTTTAGCACGTTCTCGTATGGCTAGATACTTAATGTCGATGTCCTTGCTTCGACTACAACTTTTGTTATTCTTAGCCATATAAACAGCATCTGAATTATCATAGTATATCTTCA
>PYAF01001746.1:159896-219595 GCA_007407185.1 Glycine tomentella | reverse complement strand
TATATGAGAATAAATCATATTATGCACTTCAAGATCAAGATACAATATAATGATGAATAAAATTCTCATATACAATTGCATAATTGAAACATAATATTATGCACTTGATTTAATATATATGCATAGAATAAACTCTTCCATAATATATTCATGCATAAAATAAATCAAAATTCTACAAATTTCCAAATTAAATAGGAATACATGAAATGTATAAAATGCAGAAATAGCAAGTACACATATATTTTTTTTATTTTTTATTATTATTACTGTTCATCATCTTCAACTTTGAGTTGGGTCACTTTGACCCAGTTGCAACCGACGAACCCAAATTAAAAATCCAATGGTTTTTCAACCTTTTTCAACACCAAAATCCATGTTTTAATTTACATAAAACTTAGAAAATCAATTTCCATATGATTCCAAAGCTTCTTAATAATTAAAACGTTCACATAAAATACTCATATTTTAATAAAATAATATTTCACATATATGAGTGTCAAACAAAAGTAAGGCAGAGGCAATAAATGGGCTCTGATACCAAATGTAAGAAAAACTGAATAATCTAATCATGCTTATATATAAACAACATAAACAATTAGATTAAGTGCGGAAAAATTAAGATCATAAATACCTCCCGCCATTGCTCCGAGCTTGTATTGTTGATTCTGAGTCTTTGGATTGCACTGAAGATCTATCTTGAGTCTTCTAAACTCTAATTCTAAAGCACTAGATGGTGTATATGCTGATGTATATAGAATGAGTTCAGGGACCCAAGAAGGCTGTAGACACACTTATTTATAGGCCCCTTGCCATCAAAGGGTCAGTTACGGTGTGCTAAAGGAAGGGACGTTAACGTTGCAAAAAAATAGGGGATGTGGGTAGTGGTTAGTTTCCTGAATTATTGTTGACCACTATTAGGTTGGTTACATATATTTTGTAATTTCAAAATAAAAACCAACATAACACGCCCAGGCTAGGCGTGTTTAAACACGCCCAATCTAGGCGTGTTTAAACATGCCCTAGCTAGGCGTGTTTAGGCCCCCTGCTCCCTATATAAGCCTCTGAAAGTGACATTTGGTCCATTCCGCCTTCTCTCTAGAATTAGCTCTGCCTTCTCTCTAGATTTTGGGTGTTGAATTGTCTGAAGCGAAGCCCTGCCGAATTTGAAGCGCTGTCGACAAGTAAGTCGATTTAACTGATTGTGCATACTATTTAGTTTGTTATGTATTTAAATTAGAAAATTGTTAGGA
This sequence comes from Glycine tomentella, assembly GCA_007407185.1. Classification (NCBI taxonomy): domain Eukaryota; kingdom Viridiplantae; phylum Streptophyta; class Magnoliopsida; order Fabales; family Fabaceae; genus Glycine; species Glycine tomentella. The sequence continues at coordinate 218,345 of PYAF01001746.1, read as the reverse complement.
TCATATGAACTTGTTAGCGACTTATATATTAGGTTAGTGAGTAGGGTTTTAGGTATTCCAGTTTAGTTTTAGGGTTTACGATGTGATTAGGGTTTAGGGCGTGGGCTAGTGATTAGGGTAACGTAATTCGGGTTAGGATTAGGGTTTACATTGTTATTAGGGTTTATGGCCTGGGGGACATATGTAGGTTCAGGGTTTAGGTCTTATGCTGTGATTAAGGTTGAGGGCCTGGGGTAGTGACGTATATGTAGGCTTAATGGATTGTGGGTACAAATTGAGGGTATATGGGTATCGGTTGAGGGTCCAGGGCTTATGTTGTGATTAGGGTTTAGGCCCTGAGGTAGTGGTTATGGTGTATGTAAATCGGGTTTAGGGTTTATGGTTGACATGGTGATTAGGGATTATGGTTTGGGGTACAGATTTAGGGTTTGTGTGTGTTGGGTTAGGGTTTAGGTGTAATGTGGTGATTAGGGTTTAGGTCTTAAGGGACAGACGTATGGGTTGATGGATTTCAGTTTAGGTGAAAGAATCTTCTTCGCTTGGGTGATTCCAATCGATATATGTGTAATGTGGAATCTCGTCCCAAAAAGGAACAATCGCACCGCCTTTAAATACAATACACATTAATAAGCATTGGTTTGCAAAATATATACATGAACAACAATTATACGAAATCACTTAGGGTTTAAGTAATGTAACTTACATTCAACTGGTTGTTCTGATTGTGTCGGTCCAGCACCCGCACGGTATCGCATTTCAGACGACCCCACATCAATGTGTTGCTGGAATGCATTCGCATCCACACCAGCATCTTCATCATTATCGGACGCACTGGCATTCTCCTGAAGAAGACGATCTTCCATCGCTATATTTTCATCATCATCATCATCTTCATCGTCATCCATAACCCAAGTTGGGTCATGTGAATCTTCCTGGGACATGTTTGCATCTACAACATCATATGATGGTGCAATATGTGCAGAATTACAACCAACTGACCTCCTGGGTAAAACAACTTCTTGAACTACGGTGTAATCTACATACAACTCTAAAAATTTCTTCCGTGCCTGATTAAAAAATTCTTCAATGACCATTTCCAATTCTTCATCATCCTGTATTGGAAACCCCATGTATTGATCTTCCTACCATATTCTTGCCGTTAGCAATGTGATACAAGTGTTTCCATCCACACCCAATTTTGGACGTATCTTCTGATGCAGATCACTCAATGTTGCATTTCGGTTGGTTCGTGTCATCCTTTTCTCCCCTTCGAAGACAACACCTCTTCCTCCTTCAATTTTAATTCCATTGAAAAATAGCACAACACGAACAACCTCTGCACCACTTGAACTCATTTCCTGCAATCAACATAAATAAACGTCAGAAGCACACAAACATCTGAAACCCTAAATTATGAAACACAAACCCTACATACTAAACACACCCTAACCCACATAAACGCATGTCCTAAACCCTATCCCACCTATCAACACACCCTAAACCGTAGCCCATATATCCACACACCCTAACAAATGAACATTCCACACTAAACCGTTAACCCAAACTTGACAAACTAACACTTCTGCAGATGTAGTTAGTCCCAGTAAATCACCAAAATGGTGAAAGAAAGTCAATATTGTCAAAGACACCAAGGCAAAAAGAAGTGGTCTTGTTTACACAGCAACCTAAACCCTAACCACCACATACACCTTAAACCCTACCACAAATACCCTAAACCCTACGTGTGTTCCCCATGACCTAACCCCTAATCACACCATAAACCCTAAACACTTAAGCCAGATACCCTCAACCCTAGGTGTGTACACCAAGCCCTCAACCCTAATCCACCCATGCACATAAACCTTTACGCCCTAACACTTAAACCCTAAGTGTGTACCCCCGTACCTAAACCCTTATCAACCCATGCGCAATAAACCCTCATCCAGCCCCCTAAACCTTACGTGTGTACCCCATGACCTAACCCCTAATCACCCCATAAATCCTAAACCCTCAGTCGGAACACTTAAACCCTAATCACCCCATAAACCCTAATCACAGTATCAAGACTAAACCTAAACCCTAAAACATAAACAAAACACACTACGAAGCTAATAGCTATGTCGCTAACAACTTAGGGTTGGCCCTAACAGTTTTCTAAGTAAAAAAATATAACAACTTTAAATAATATGCAACATTGTTTAGGGTTTAGAACTTACTTCTTTGCAACGCTAATCTTCACAAAACAGCCAATCCCAAGTTGTAGATCCTGAATCAGAGCAAACCAGAGCAACTTCTACGCAACACGCGAAATGATAGGGCTATGCATTCTGGGAACATTCGGGCCAATATATAGGCAGCTGGGGACCTAAACACGCTTGGATTGAGCGTGTTTAAACACGCCTAGCCTGGGCATGTTAGGCTACCCCATTTTGCTAAATTTTGTTAAAATTACACCATTTTCCTAATTAAATATTTAATTTGTATTATTTTTTAATTTTTTCCAAAACATTCTACCATTTTTATAAAAAGAGAAAAATCAGAACAAAACTTTATATTTTTGGTGACTGAACAAAACTTTATATATCATTAATTAAAACAATTTCTAAATTATCAACAATTATTCTATATAATTTTGTAATTATTTTTTATTTCATATATTTTAAAATTTCACATAATTGTTGAGACAAATGACTTACAGAGGTTATAATATATATATATATATATATATATTATAGTTTCTCTCTCAGAAGTACACACATATTTGGTATAATATAAATACATTTATACTTTTACATAATTAAAAATAAATAATGTGTATATGCATATAAAATAAAATGAGTGGCGTGTTAAAAAGAAATGAATTATTATTATTTTTATATTTAATTCTTTATTTTTTAGGCAGGTTTTGACAAGTTAACTTGTCAATTATGATCTTCCAACGTATCTCTAAATGGATGACATGTAGTTTTCAATTTGCTTTTCCTTAGCAAGCCAACTCGTCCTACCCCTATTTTAGATGGGTTGATGGTATGTCGAGGAGGGATGTCTTCCTTTGTCACCCCTATGAGTTATTGTTAGAAAACAAAGATGAGATGAAAACTTGAATCATGAGTTATCACTAGAGAATAAGGAAAACAATAAGTGTCAATGAGAATACCAATAAATTGCAAATGGAAAGTAAGAAACAAAAGAGTGAAAAAGATCAGAGTCAAAGGTGATAATAAACTAGACTAACACTTTTGTAAAAGCCTATTTAATTAAAAAAAAAAGGTTAAACTTTAAGTCATTCAAAAAGATTTTTAGACCTAACAGACTAATTTATAGGTAAATATAAATATTTTTTTTGTTAATATTATTATTATATCAAATTTTTATAATTATTTAAATAATATATTCATTTACCTTTTTGAATATTGAGCATGTAGACATACATAAGGTATCAAACCTATAAACTTATTAAATGATAAATTTATGCTCTACTTAGAGGCTTTATTACATAATAGACTTTTAAATAAGTCATTTTGAAAGTTATATCAGGGCTTAAAAACTAAAATTATATCATACAAACATGTTAGACTACTTAACTCTTATAATATCTAAGCAACTTATTTTTGCCATCATTATTCCTTAAGTAACAATACTTTTAGTTATTATTGTTTGTATTGCATTAAGTTTTTTTTTCCTTTAACTATATTCTTTTAGCAAATTTAAAGATATGTCATACCTATTTAAATAGATCTTTAAATAGGTTACTAGGTTTAAACCATATTTTTTGTATATAAATAACATAGACAAATTTAAAGTTTACCTTGTTCAACATATTTCTACTCCTAATTGTTTTTTTAATATGCAAATGAAACTTATATATTAAGATAGCAGCACAAGAAGTGCCAAGATAACAAATACAGAGTATTCACATATACATGCTCTGCAACTACACAAGAATAACCCCACAAAATACGATCCCAACAAAATGTTCAAAGGCCTGGTATGAAATGCACAAACTCCTACAGCTTACTATATTCAAGTAGAATTGCATACACTAAGCTACAGGCTTTGCTACCTGGCCCACATTCCATTTCAAATTTCCAAATCTTTAGAACAAACCCCGAAATTGTGGCTATCTCCAAGAGCATCCATCTATCTTTGAAAGCTCCACAATGTAAGGAATGGAAATGGTGACATGGACAATAAGACAAAAGGAAACAACAACTCACATGAGGACAAATAGCAAAATAGACAGCTGGTCAAAGATTCGAAAATTTAGGGCTTAAGGAGAGGAAGCATACCCAAAATAACCAACTCATGATTATTGGATTATGTGTGAAAAAAATCTATAAAGAGAAAGGGAGGTAGAGCGTGAATGGGGGGTATTTTGTAGTGAATTTTATTCTCTTCTATCTCATTCCAATTCTGACTGTATCTTATTTTTTTTATCTTGTTGCTTATCGTTGGATGACAAATTTTACTATTCCTTCCAGTACTGGTCCTAGAAGTTGATCACTGCCCCTAAAATTAATAAAACAATACAATTTTTTTTTTAATTATCGTGATCCTTCTTTATTCCTTACAATTGATGCTTTCATCACACCATGGCAGACAACACCATACTCAAGGAGTTGCAAATGAAGGTTGACTGAATCCTGGATAAAATGGAAGCCGTGGAAGTAGGCAAAGTTGTTGCGGACCCTCGCATTGAGCAAATGGAGGGGCTCTTGGATTGACAGAATTGAAGCGACTATTGAGAAATTGTTGTCAACAAACTGTTCTTCTGTTGGATCTCCCCATGGTCAGAGCTCAAACAATGACAATCCCCGACTTCCGTTTCAGGTACAAAATGTTAAGCTGGAGTTTCCACGATTTGATGGTAAAGATGTGTTAGATTGGATTTTTAAGGCTGAACAATTCTTTGAGTATTATGGAACACACGATGAAGATCGTTTAACCATTGCCGCAGTCCATTTGGAGAAGCACATGGTACCCTAGTTCCAAATGATGCAAAGAAACCAACCTTTCCTATCATGGAAAGCTTTTACCACAACCTTAGAAATTAACTATGGACCATTTTTTATTCTCCTAGATCCACATTGTTCAAGCTAATTCAAACGGGATCTGTTAATGACTATTATATGTAATTCACTGCTCTATCTAATTGTGTGTATGGCCTTAGCAATGATGCGTTGCTGGATTGTTTCTTGAGTGGACTTCATGAGGATCTCCGCAGAGAAGTAATAGCCCAAAAACCTGCTTCACTAACTAATGCAGTAGCCACTGCTTTGTTATTTGAAGCTAAATTCAATCCTTCTCACAAAACACCTTACCCAACCAACTATCCAAAGAGCCAAGCCACAAACAAACACAATGCTACCAACCAAATGTCATCCATTTTCTAAAAACTAAACATTGGCCCACCATTGTTACCCACCCCTACTGTGTATAGAGAAAAAAAACTATGTTTTACTTGTGATGGGAAATTCTCTTTCACCCCTAAATGTCCAAATAAACATTTGATGATCTTACAAGTAGATGAAGAAGAGAGTAGTAAGCTAGAACCTGACCCTTCAGATAATAGTTATTCTGAATCCCCAAATTCAGAACATCACCTACCACTCAATGCCATGAAAGGTTCGAATGGATTAGGAACTATCAAATTCATTGGAAAATTGGCCAACTAAGTGTGTTAATTTTGGTAGATAGGGGCAGCTCTAATAGTTACCTTCAACCAAGAATTGCTCAATGTCACGGGCAGGCCTTTAACACACCTTAACCTTGAAGTTCTATGTTAATAGGAATTTCACTACATTGCTAGGAGAGCAACCTACCCTCCCTACTTAGTCTCAGTACCATCATATCAAAAGGTTGCTACAAACTCAATCCATTGTTGAGATGTTTGTCATAAAGTTGAAAGAACCAGACACATCACATGAATTTTTACTAGACTTACTTGACCACATTGACATTGAATTGGCTGCCTTGTTACACACTTATAAAGTTGTATTTCAGAATCCTGCAAGATTGTCACCTTCAAGACATCATGATCATTGCATACCCTTACTTGAAGGATTTAAACCAGTCAAGGTGACTCCTTATAGATACCCTCACAGTCAGAAGGAGCAGATTGAAAAGGTGGTGGAGGAAATGCTACAACAAGGTATTATTCAACCTAGCATAAGCCCCTTTTTTTATCACCTATTTTGTTAGTTAAAAAGAAAGATGGTTCTTGGAGGTTTTGCACTGACTATAGAGCCCTCAATGCCATAACTATTAAAGATAACTTTCCTATTCCTATTGTTGATGAGTTATTAGATGAATTGTTCGGTGCCAATAATTTTTCTAAGATTGATTTAAGGTCAGGGTACCATCAAATCTTAGTGCATCAGGAAGATAGACACAAGACAACATTTTGCACACATCAAGGTCACTACAAATGACTGTTATGCCATTTGGCCTTCCAAATGCTCCCGCAACATTTCAATGTATAATGAATAAAATTTTTCAAACTGTTTTGCTAAAGTATGTGCTAATGTTTTTTTTATGATATCCTACCGTATAGTGCTAATTGGGGGGGATCATTTGAAGCATTTGGAATCGGTTCACCAAATTTTGCATCAACACACCTTATTTGCTAAATTGTCAAAATGTTCATTTGGCTTAATGAAGCTGGATTACTTGGGGCATATTGTCTCAAGCAGTGGAGTAGCAATGGACAAAGTCAAAATCCAAGCTGTGTTGGATTGGCCAATACCCACCAATTCGAAACAATTAAGCAGATTCTTGGGTTTAGCTGGATACTATCAAAGGTTCATCAAATCCTATGCTTCAATTGCTGCACCACTCAGAAACTTACTCAAGAAAGATGAGTTTATGTGGGATGACACAGCAAAGCAAGCTCTCATTAAGCTTAAGCAAGATATTAACTCTACTCTAGTTCTAGGCCAGCCAAATTTCAGTCAAATTTTTGTTTTGGAAACTGATGCTTTGGGAAGTAGGGTTGGTGTTGTTTTGAGTCAAGGTGGACACCTCATTGCATTTTTCTCCAAGAAATTAACCCCAAAAATGCAGAGACATTCAGCCTATGCAAGGGAATTGTTTGCCATAACAGAAGCTATTGCCAAATTTAGACACTACTTATTGGGCCACAGGTTTATAATTCGGACAGACCAAAAGAGTCTTAAAAGCTTGCAAGTATAGTTCCTACACACACCATAACAACAAGCTTGGTTCCACAAATTCATTGGTTATGACTTTACCATTGAATATAAGTTAGGAAAAGACAATTTAGTTGTTGATGCCTTGTCAAGAGTAATGTTTATGGCTTGGTCAGAACCTCATGGTCAACTTATTCAATACCTCAAGGATGAAGTGCAACAAAATGAGACATCAATAGAAATAATGGCATCTTGCACTAGCAATACAAATGAGGACCCAAATTATACAAAGAGGGAAGGACTGTTGTATTGGAAAAACAGATTGGTGATTCCAACAGCAAGCCAATTGGTTTAGAAAATTCTAAAGGAATTTCATAGTTCAACTATTGGGGGCCATGCAGGGATCTCTAGAACAATAACAAGAATTATTGCTAAGTTTTATTGGTCTAATATGCAAGCTTAGATCAGAAAACTCATGCAAGAGTGTTCCATTTGCCAATAAGCCAAATCTATAATTGCTTTACCAACAGGTCTATTACAACATTTGCCTAATCCTTCTCAAGTTTAGAAGGATATCTCAATGGATTTCATAACTGGTTTGCCTTTATCTTTTGATATACTGTCAACATGGTGGTTGTGGATAGATTATCCAAATACGATCATTTATTCCTCTAAAAACATATTACATTGTGTTAACTCTTTGGCAAGTGCACTAATTCGTCCAAGTAGTAATAAAACAGTATGACTGAGTGTCGAGTTCACATGGACTTTGATTATACTCAGAGTTCGTATATATCAAATTTTAAGAAATGAACATAATAAATTTTGGGGTTTGTAAGTGATACTATATGTAAATATAAATTCAAAATATAATAAATTGAAAAATATATTAAAGGCAAGATGCAAGATTATGTGATATGTTAGGTGTTTAGCCTACCAAAACTACTCTTGATGCAATGTTAATAATTTTTCACTATTTAATATTTTTACATATTATCTTCATCCTCTAATTTACTATAATCATCATCCCTCATATGAAAGAGCCTAAATTACTTAATTTCACTCCTGATCTCTCAGCAAGTTACATCAAATAATTTGCATTAAGAATATAGATGTATATTTAAGGCTAAACAATGTCATTCTATCCCTAGATATGGATTGTCTAGATATTCTTTCCTAGTTCTTAGAGTATAAACATTTTCCAATGCAGAAAACCTCATAACATTATATGCATGTGGATGATCAGACCACAAACATGAGAATAGATTAATAAAAGAATAACAATATGAAAATAACATTAAATAGATAATGAGAATTGTTACATCAAAAGTGTTTGATTGTTGAACCCCCAACAATAAGTGGTTTAGCCTTTTATTGGCACGAGAGACTTACAATAAACAAAAGAGAAAAATAATTGATGAAAGAGAATGGAAGAAAACTGGTAGAATAAGAGGCATAAGCCCTCTTATGTGGAGTGGATTCTTCTCTCCTTTATGCCTTGGGTTTCTTTTTGGCTTCTCCTTATTTTTTCTCTGATTGCTCCCCCTTTTTTATAATCAAAACTTTGGTTAATGTAGCCTTTTTTTTATATTGGTGACGCACTAAGCCCATATGTGTGCACTAAGCCAAATTCTCAATCCATCTTCCAAGTCTTTAAAGTGTAATCCTACAAAGAAAATTCAACCAACACACTGTAAATCAACTAATTTTAGCATTTATTGAATAAAAGCTCAGACAAGTTAAATTCTTATATTTTCAATCATAAAAGAAGCGTTAAAAAAGGAAAAAGAAGATAATTGCTATGTAATTTAAATGCATAATTTACATATAAATAACAATTATCACACTGCCAAGCAACTTGCTAAGTCTTTCTTTGCTAATGTGGCCAAACTTCATGGGGTACCAAAATCAATTGTGTCGGATAGAGACAAGGTGTTCACTAGTCAATTTTGGCAACAACTTTTTAAGCTTCAAGGAATTACATTGGCCATGTCCTTAACTTACCATCCTTAAACGGATGGCCAATCCGAAGCCCTCAACAAGTGTCTATAAATGTATCTTCGATGTTTTACCTTCCAAGAATCCAAGAGTTGGTTTAAGGCCGTGCTTTGGGCAGAATTTTGGTACAATACAACCTTCCACAAATCATTGGGTATACCTCCTTTTAAGGCACTCTATGGTAAAGAACCACCTACATTGATGCGATATAATCCCAATAGTAGTGATTCTACTGATATTCAGGAGTAGCTGCAGAACAGAGATCAGCTCCTTACTCAATTGAAAATGAATTTGGCCAAGGCGCAATAGAGCATGAAGGACCAAGCAGATAAAAGAAGACTTAATGTGAGTTTCAATGTGGGAGATTTAGTCCTTGTGAAGCTGCAACCACACAGGCAGAATTCAGTGGCACTAAGGAAGAACCTAAAGCTGGGAATGAAGTATTGTGGGCCATTTCCCATTTTGGATAAAGTAGAAGCTGTAGCATATAAACTCAAATTGCCTGAAAATTCTAGAATACATGATGTGTTCCACATTTCTCAGCTGAAATTCTTTAAGAGGAGATGAGTGATCCTTATTTACCATTACCAATGATGACCAATGAGTATGGACCCATCATTCAACCTATAGCAGCACTGGATGAAAGAGTTATTTTAAGAGAAAGCTCTCATGTGCTACAACTACTCATTAAGTGGGGCTCAACAAAACCAACATGGAAAGACATGACAGAGTTTCAATTGACTTACCTAAATTTCAACCTTGAGGACAAGGTTGTTTTCAAAGGGGAAGGTAATGTAAGGAATGAAAATGGTGACATGGACAATAAGACAAAAGGAAACAACGGCTCACATGAGAACAATAGGCAAAATAGACAGATGGTCAAAGATTCGGAAATTCAGGACTTGAGGAGAGGAAGCAGGCTGAAAATAACCAACTCACAGTTATTGGATTATGTGTGAAAATAATCTATAAAGAAAGGGGGAGGTAGACTGTAAATGAGGGGTATTTTGTAGTGGATTTTATTCTCTTCTATCTCATTCAAATTCTGACTATATCGTCTCATTCTTTTCTCTTATTGCTTATCGTTGGATGACAAATTGTGCTATTCCTTCCAATACTGGTCTTGGAAGTTGATCACTGTCCTGAAATTAATAAAATAGTACAATTTCTTCTTCTTTTTTATCGTGATCCTTCTTTATTCCTTACACACAACGGTACCTGCTTATACAAGACCATTCCTTCTGACCAACACAATTCCCACAATGAGCACCATCAAGCAAACATTAACAATCAAATAATGATAAAAATAAGGTCCAATGTTTGCTTCCCATTGACTTTAAGTGAAAGAATAGTCAAAGTTAGGATCATATGATTTCAACCAAGACCAACTTTTAAAGAGAACATCATGCCATACCTTTTCCAAGTTGAACACAACATTTCTAAAACAACATTATTCCTCCAATCCAAAATCACTTAAGTGATGGTGCAAAATATAACCCACCATATTCCATTGACTATAATGTTGTTGGACCTCACCTGGGCTGATTGAGGATATACCGAACCAAGAATAATGACGAAGCCAAACCTTAGATACAACATTGCACCACAAGAATAAATGTTCTAATGAATCCTCCTCCAAACCACAAACATGACACTTGAAAATCATAGTTCAAAATAACTACGTTTCTTTTCTTTATGTTGTTCACTGTGGGTAGCGTGTTCCTTGTCACCCTCCATAGAAAGATAGCAACCTTTGGTGGTACTTTCAAGCTCCAAATTCTAGAAAGAATGTCATTTTGGTCATTTTCCAAAGGTCTTGTTCAAAATTGCATAAGCATATTTAACACTATATACCTCATAATTTCTCCTCTTTCCACATCCACTTATTCAAATCTCTAAACATTCTTATATTGGAAACAAAATTTAAGAATTCATCCACCATGATTAACTCCCAATTGAACCACTATCTTCTCCAAGAAAATCCCACCTCCACACATTTCCTTCCTACCTTCCTAAGCTATTTATCATTCCTTCCTTTTGAATTGAGTTATAAAAAAAAATCCTAGGATTACATTGGCCAATGATTCTTGTCTCCCCCAACAATCAAGCAAAAAGCTCACTATCACTTACACATCCTCCATTCCACACACTCCTCAAACCAATTTGTGTCACTGGTCTTTCCATACACTTTATGAAAATCTTTTCACCACACTCCCCACCAAAATTCTCCACCCACTATACTTGGAGACCAAGACCTTATGCCACAAACCATCCTCATTTTCTTTAAATAGATCCCATATCCATTTTGCAAGAAGAGTTATATTGCATAACACCAAGTTTTTAACCCCTAAACCTCCTTGATTTTCCTTAAATAGTTCCCATCTCCATTTTGCGAGAAGAACTATATTGAATAACTCCAAGTTTTTTTACCCCTAAACCCTCTTGATTTTTTGGTTTGCAAATAGAATCCTAACTCACCTAAGAGACTTTCTTTTTCCCTTCCTCACAACCCCACAAAAAAATCCCTTTGTATGGTCACAATTTTTTTCCTCACAAGAGTAGGCATTTTTAAAATAGAAAGAAAAAACATAGGTAAAGTGGATAGAATGGAATTGATAAGGCATACCCTTTCGACAAAAGAAAGCAACCTATGTTTCCAACTACTCAATTTATTTTGAAAACTTTTCAATAATAGGATCTCAAGTACACTCCCTCCTAGTATTTGCCCCAATAGGTAACCCAATATACTTAAAGAAATTCTTAGTAACTTGCAATTTAGAAAATCTGGAAATCACCGCAACCAGGTCTACACCAAAAGCTCCAAATCTACTTTTAAAGAAGTTTATCTTCAATCTGGAAACCAATTCAAAGCATCTAAGTATACTTTTGATGGTCTTCACATTACTCAAAGAGGCACCCCTAATGAAAATTGTGTCATCTACAAATTGAAGAAGATTGACTTCCACTTCCACCTCATCTCCACCCACCAAGTAAAGTAGCTAGTGTAGAGTCTTTTTTCAATTGATTCTTTCATTAATTTGCATAATCCTTTTGTCACCACATTAAACAAGAAAGGTGCTAATGGATTCCTTTGTCTCAAGCCCTTGGAGATCTTGAATTCATTTGTAGGGTTCTCATTCACCAAAATTAATACATATGTACTCTACAAACAAGCTTTTATCCACAAGATTCATCTCTCAATAAAACTCAATCTCCTTAGCATGTACAACAAGAAGCTCCAATCCATCGAATCGTACGCCTTCTTATAGTCTACTTTGAAGATCAAACAACTCTTCTTTTTTCCTTCTAGCTCCTCCACAACCTCATTAGCTACCATCACATTATGAAGCAAAGACATATCCTTCAAAAAAGAACTTTGTCTTTGATCCACCACTTTATTCAATCTATTGGATAATATTTTTGCCAACACCTTATACATGCACACCACAAGTGAGATTGGTCTAAAATCACCCAATTGATTTGACACCTTCACCTTTGGAATAAGAGAAATGAAAGACTAATTGTAACCTCTTGGAATTACCCCATTTTGATGGAATTCCTCAAGGTATCTCATGAAATCCACCTTTAAAGCTTTGATGAATTTAAAATTAAATCCCTCTGGTCGCCGGACATTTATCCCAACCACTTCCCAAACTACTTTCTTCACCTCCAATTCACCAAATTTCTCCAAAAGAAACACATTGTCTTCCACGGGTATCTCCTTAAACTTGACACCATCCAAGACCGACCTTTCCTCGTCAACCTCCCTAATTCTCTCATCAAAATATTTTTTAGTCTCTTCCTTGACTTTCCTAGGCTCATCCACCCAAGCACCCTCCGCAAGTAACCCATTCAATGAAATTTTTTTTCTCCCCAAATTCACTGATGTGTGGAAAATTTTTGAGTTTTTTTAATCACCTTTTCAAGCCATTTGGCTCTAGATTTTTTGTCTCAACAAAGCTTCATTGCATCGGGAAACCTTCCAAAATTCCACTTGCAATTTTTTTTCCTATCAATTTCTTCCTTACTTAAAGGATAAGAATCTTATTTAATCTCAATGTCATTCAATTCTTTGGTGATAAACTTTTGCCTCATGTCTATATTTCAAAAATGCTCCTCATTCTATCTTTTTAAAGCATTTTTGAGAAATTTCAATTTTTTTTAGCACATAAGCACCCTAACCTTGAACCCTCATGAAACTCCATTCATTCCTTACAAAGGCTTCAAACTTGTTATCAAGGAATCAACAATCCAAATCCCTAAATGGTTTATGTCCCTAATTCACATTAGAACTCTTCACGACTAAAGGGAAATGATTCGAAATATTTCTCTCTAAAACATATTATGCACAATCTGGCCAAATATTGAGCCAAATCCTAGACACCAACACCCTATCAGTTCTACTCTTGGTTGCTCCATTTGGTCTATACCACGTGAATCTCCTTCCCACCAAAGGTAAGTCCTCCAACTCCATCTTTGCTATGAACTTGTTAAATTCTCTTGCTTCTCTCCCCTTCATCTCATTACCACCACTTACACGTTTCCCAAACTTTTAATGCAATTGAAGTCCCCAATCACACACCAATGCCCCACATTGCTAGATGCTTTCTTTACTTTAAGATCCCCCCATAATGCTCTTTTGCTTCTCATGTCACATGGTGAATACACATTAACAACAACTATTTGAGCTCTACTATCTTTCCACAAACCTTCCAATCCAATGAATCCACACCCAAGAAATGGCTATGTACAAGGAAAAATTTTGGGTCTCAAATACATAGTAATCCCCCAGATGCTCCCAAAGAAGGCAATGCTACCCACGCTAACTTCCTACCACCCCATAGTGAAGAACACAAACATTTATAAACAAGTTCTTTTTTTGTTTCTTGCACACATAGTAGGTGAATCCCCTCATTTTTTATTAATTGTTTAAAAACCTTCTTTCACACTGGCCCCAAGTCCCCTTATGTTGTACGATAATATCTTCGTTTTTCATCCACTATTCTATCACCCTTCACATGCTTTCTCTTCACCTCTTCCAACTCGACCTTATCTCTTTTTTCCATAATTTCTGTTTTTTCAGCCATATTTTTCTCTTTTCTTCTGTATGATAGCACCATCAAATTTTGCTCCTCCCATACTTTCTTTGATCCTTCTTTGTCATAAACATAAGAAGATTCATGATATGTATTTTCAACCATCTGATTATCAGTGCTAAGGTCCTCCAGAAGAATAGACTTACCTTTAATTGGGCCTCTAGTTACCCCTACCAACATGTCTTGTAGTTACTGGTCCTCTTGCGAAATTCTGCCTTCTATTTCATCCACCCTCCTACATACTTGGGAGCCTTTGTACTCATCTTTTTGTGGTGACAAATCTAACATGCTCTTCATATCTCCACCATTTACAACTCCTTCATTCTTCCCTTTTATTCCAACCTCCACATAATGCGAAATAGACTTTGTAATCAAAATTGGAGTAATCTTTTTAACTGAACCTTGTTTCAAGGTTCTTTTCACATTGTTAAGGCTTTGAACACGCCTAGACCTTATGCTACGCTCAATAGCTTATTCTTCTTTTTGAATTCCAGTCATATTATGGTTGTCCTTCTTATTTTGGCCCAAGTTGCAATTTTGAGGCCCATTTTGAAGAGAAGTATTGTACAAAAGACCCTCCTCTAACTGCAATTGTCTTCCAATATTTTCCACTTCCTTTTTCCTGTAGACCCAATTTTTGCTACAGTTTCCCATATTGGATGTTCCTCCTTGCATGTCTTACACCCCATGTGGTCTTTAATGGTCTTATCTCCCTTGTGACAACTTTCTAACATATGGTTATTATTTGGTGGGTAATATTTTGAACTTTTCACCCTAAACTCACTCTTCTCCTTCAACACCTTCTTTCGGTGACCGCCTTGATCATTTGACACTTGTACTTCATCATCTTTTCCTCCTTCAAATTCAGAGCACGAGGAAGCCACATCCATCATTACTTCACTTCCCATCAAATGCGCCCTTGTCTCATTATCCTGTTGCCCCCATCTCTAACAATCACAATGCTTTTACATATCTTGTCTCTTCCACAACCCTCACCATATGAATCTTACCATTGAATCTAATCTTGTTGCAATGATTGATGATTTATGGTGAAGATATCCCAACCATAAGTCTTGCCTCATATAACTTTTCAGTTTCCTCTTTGGCTTTGTTAACCTTGATAAAGTTACCATGTAAGCTAACCACCTTCGAAAAGCACTAATCACTTTTTAAATATTTCATTATATTTTAAATTTGCAATGAATAATTTAAATTTTGATATATATAAAGTTAATTGTTGATAATTGTTTTTATTAAAATTTAATTTAGAGATGGAGATAAAAGACAAATTAAAAGAGATAGACACTTAGAAAAAAAAAATCAAATAATATGAATAAAGATATATAAAAAAGGATAGTTTGAGATGGTTGAGAGATTTGTAGGGAAAATGTGTGAAATACACTTGCAAACGAGAGATAAGAGAAAATATTGGGATTGTTAAATGAGTTAGAGGATAAAAGTTCCATTCTCCAAGTTGAATATTATAGTTTATAGTTAACTAATATTTTAGTTTGTGCAACGCACAAAATGAATACTTATTTTATATAACTAAAACTTATAATAAATAAATATTTTGAATATATAATTATACTTATTATAATCAATAAATATTTTTGAATATATAAAGTATATTTTAGATTTATGATAAATAATTGTATAGTGTTACACGATTATTTTTAATTTCTGATAATTTTATTCTTAAAAATTATTAAAATTCAATTTAAAAATAAAGATAAAAAAGATAGATTGAAAGAAATAAGAGATTAAGCAAAATCCTTAAAAGCTCTTGATGTCTATTCCAATTTAGAAGGATTCTTTTCAACTTTTCAAAAACTAAATTGCATATTTATGTTAAAATTTTAATTCATTTTATTTTTTAATTCATTTTATTTAGTTCTCCTATAAATATATGCTGCTAAATCATTATCCAAATTTATCCTATCAATAAGATATAACCTGCGAAAATGTCACATGCAGGCCCATCTTTAGGTAAAAGTTTCTCCAACAAGATTTGTTTTATCAACATTTTTCTCAATCCAACGTTTTGAGTTATCCATTGTACGGAAATGCTGACATTTTCTTATATGTTAGAAAATTAATTTTCTAAGTGATCTTTAGCTATAGAAATGGGTCAACTTATGAGAGAACTTTGGCATGACCTGTTTAAGGTTTGATATAACCTGACTTGTTTATTATATAAAGGTCAAGTTAAAACTTTTTGAAAAGTCTGTTTAAATAAAAGGTGAAGTTCAAGTTTTAAAAAAAAGTCTGTTAGGTCTATTAGACTTATTTAATATATATATATATATTAAAACTTAAAAATAATATATTTATTTTTCTAAAAATATTTTTTCTTATTATGAAGGTGGATGATCAATCACTCCAAAAAATCATCTTGAAAATCTCATAAAATAATTATTACTTTTTTGGAAATATAAATAAGATGTTGAGACATTTTCTATTTAAAAATTATTTCTTTAACTTTTCTAAATTGATTTAAAGTGTTTTGTAAATTAAATTTCCTATTAAAAAATAGATTTTTTTAATAGACTCATAGGCCAAACTAAACTTTTAAATAGGTCAGACCAAATCTTAAAAAAAAAATCTATAATAAATAAATAGACTATACTAAATTTTTATATTTTTAAATCAGATTAAATTCAGACCTAGCAAACCTAATATGATCTGACCTTTTACCTTTTTCTAGCTCTAGTTGTCTCTCTTGCCATATTTTTCAAATGAATTGCTTTCAACCGCACAATATGCACGAAGTATACATTCTACAAGCCTTTAATTTCCTTAAGTTAGAAATTCTGTTTTGCTAATTCTAGACCTTCCGTCAAAAGGATCCAATGCAATATTTTCAAATTCGACCGTTAGATATATAATAAAAGTCCAACTTTCGGTCTAATATAACGTGGATAAAGAATGTTATATCCAATAATTAAAAATACCATTGCAATAAATGACGCAATTAAAGCCTAAGGTCAATTTAATTATCAATCGACATCCCAAAATGAAAGAAACCCTTGTTGCTTTAAATTGAAAATAATAAAACAACATGACGGAAAGAGAGGATATTGGCATGAGCCCACAGCGATATGACCTAAACCTAACAACGCTGGAATTTAGGATAGATTTACACTTTCATTAATCAAATATGACACACTATGTAACATCGTGGGCCTCAAAATATAGCCTATGGGTGATTATTTGATAAACCTCAATTTGAAATATTAATAAAATACTGCTAATGTATTTCTATCCGTAGTCATTGTTGGTAGATGACAGGTGTAGACAAAGTATGTTTTAAGTGTAGCACATATATTTGGTAGAGAAAAAGCCAAGCCACTAAACCCTTCAATTCATGTGCAGCCAAAAACTATATAAAAAATAGTGTTTAACCATGATTTTATGGTACTAACCTATGATCTTAATTAATAATTTTCCCATGTTGGTTCATAAACAAACGGTTTTACCTACCAGATCCACCATTTCCTACGTGGACAAGACGTTGGTGTGCCACGTGGAGAGTTCAAAAAGAGATTGCATAATAGTAAACTGCACAGGTGAAGAGCCATCTTATATAGCTTTTTGAATCTTGAAATGATGGAGCCCTAAGGATGACATAAAACTACAAAATGGCCACCTCATTGTTCCCTGTCTTGACACCAAATCTCCCGCCAAAAGAGACCCATTTGATGGCCAAAACCCATGTCTCTCCTCATACAAATTGGACCCATCAAAGATTTTTTTTCTTTCAAATAAATAAATTGGTATAATCTCCTTAATAATCTTCTGGGTAAGAAATGATACACATTACACATTCAAAGGAAAGGAGGAAAAAGAGGATGAAAAAGAGGAAAGGTAATGATATACAAAGGAGCTGTAAGTAGGAAAAAATGCGAATAACATTTAGAAACAGATGCTTTTAGTAGAGGGAATCTGAAGCTGAAGTTCAAGTAAATAAAGGAAATGAGAAAGTAAATAAAAATTATTAGATGAAAAAGGGGTGGTGATAAGGGTATAGTCGGTGATATTTTGCCTAGTCACTTTGTCGAACCCTATGGAAAAAAATGCTTTTCATATAGTATACAATATACATGACCCTATGTTTAAAAATAAAAGAGCAACTATAACGGCTTTAAAAAATTTCAAATAGAACACACCCTCACAAGTTAATATATATATATATATATATATATATATATATATATATATATATATATATATATACACACATACACACATGTATATGTGTGTTTGGAGTATGAGCCTAGCTTGGCAAGTTTTGAAAAAGGAGAAAAATCCTCCCTCTTTCCATCCATCAAGCCACGAATTTGTCATTTTTCGGCTATTGATTGAACATGGGCACTTAGTCCTTGGTCCTCCCTCCTTGTCCTGGCTTGACCCTATCAACCCTATAGCCTCCTCTTTTATGTATTCTATTTGTTAATCTTGTGTTAATGGGTTATGAATATGTGATAAAGTTGCTGCTAAAACGCGTTGATATTGATTTAATCTTTGACAAATCGCACGCGAGGGGATTAATTGGACCCATTGCTTTGCATTTGAATTTTATTCATATTATATATTAAATATTATAAATATATGTGATGCATGTGTGTAAGTAAACAAATAATAGTAATAACTAATAATAATAATAATAATTCCCAGGTGTACAATAGAATAATTTCAAAACGTTCAATCACCGGGGCCAAAATGGTTATACAGTAGTCTTACATAGGCTACTAGCAATTCTAATTTTTGTACCATCTACAGTTAGGAAATTGGTGATGAGAGATGCAAAGCCAGAGAGAAAGGGTGAGGATTGGGGTCATTGTTGTGGAAATTGTAATGAGCACTTGGGAGCGGAATTGCATTTTCTGAGTGTCTGAACTTCCCACCTTATATTGTTTTGTGAGAATCATAATAGTCATGGCCATGACATGTACAGGAAAGTTTGGCAAAATTGCATATCCTAAGTATTAAAGGGGTCCCTTCAAAAAATGGACTGATTATAACCTTTCAAATACTATGGCCAGTTCGATAGACTTTTTTAGAAGGGGTCTATTTAATTTATATATGGACATTTCCTACCCCTCCACAATGAAATATAAAATCAAGATAATGATAAACCAAGTGGGGAAATGGGTATAATTTCACTGGCTTTTTCTAGCTAATTGAAGGGTTTATTAAGGACCCATCATTAATGATGTTTGATGTTCTAGGTTCTTGCATCGATCAATGCTTATCTGTAACATATTTTTCAAAAGATTTTTCGAATGTGTTTGAGAAATTAATTTGTTGCTTGTGTAGCATCCTTGTGATCTGTCCAAGAGGTGATACAATTTGCACATAATAAAGTATGTTTAGTGACGTAGAAATGGCCAATATTGAAGCCAAAAAAAACTGGTAAGTTTCTAATATCATCAGCTAGAGACAGATTAACAACCCGTGTCATTGAGCCTAATGACACAAATTAAATCAATATTATGATGGCAAAGACTATTAGGAGCTTAGTGGAGAGGCCCAAGTTCCCAAAGAGATTGATATTTGATTGGATAGGGATGGTCTTATATGCATATTCTTTTTATAAGCCCTTCATCATGTCAAACCCCAGCGGCCACCCAATCAATTGCATAGCGCCAAGTGTCCCCACTCTTTGAGCCCTTAATTTTCTTTTGCCCAAAATTAGGGAAGAAAAAATCAAAATTAATGAATAAGACATAAAGAAAAAACGTGGGGACTTTTCTTCATAGGCTCTCCAAACTGTGTATATTCTTAACAAAAAGAAATAAATGTGAATCATTAAGTACTAATATTTCAATGACCATATGATAACTTGCATCTCAGTTGGTCTAATGGAGAATCCCCTAGACATTTGATTTGGCAATAGTTTACTTTTACCAGAACTTACTCTATTCTTCCTTTGGTTTTATTCACTATCTCATCACTTTACACTTGCTTGTGATCACATAGGTCACAGCAGAGGGGGTCACTTTTATTTGGAATAGATTTGGTTAATCTGAATTGTACCTTTTGTTTTTCACTATGACTTGCTTTCACCCCCTTATATATGGCCTATGTGTATGGGCATATATCAATCTGAAACAGTGAATACTGCTGAAAATCTAAAGTGAATACCATCTTTGAACTTCTTGTGTTGCAATATGGTTTATGGGAGTATAAAGTTTGCTTTTGCTTGGCCTCATTTGTTTTTTTACTATGACCAAATTCAGGTCCCCTTAATATTCTTTAGCCGTTTTACATTTGGAAAAGTTAAATATTTTGATAATATGTGATCTCTCTATTCCTCACGCAAATTGGGAAGCAATCATTTCCTTTCTTAAATTCTCTGAGATATAGAATACAACAAAACCAAAAAGCATGCGGAAAAGGGAGGAAAAAACAAAATTAAAGCTAGCAAAGGGAATGTGAATATGCAATATATATCAACAAAATTAATCAATAGAGTTTCAAAAACAACTTTAATTTACAGGATAGAGGGTCCAAATATGAATGAAAGAACACGATATATAATCTCAGGCACTTGGTTTCTTAAGCACGTTTTCTGGTCCTTTGTTATTCTTGCATAAGAAAAAGCAATGTGTCTGGGGACAACTTTTGTCTGGTGAACTGCCTTTTCAATAGGGGATACTATGTGAACTGTGTTTAATTTTTGGCCAAGTACATATTAATTTTGTCTTGCTGATTGTGCTTTCTTTTGACATTCCAGTGATAAGCTATTCAATACAACTTAATCCCTCAACTTTTCTTTCTAAAAGCCGCAGTTAAGATTTGTTTACGCTCCTTCATCATGCCCTTTTAGCTAAAACCAATTTGGACTAACAAAAAAGAGGACAAGAAGGTCCAAAAAGAAGACTCGAAAAGAGAGTATTTTACCCTACATATAAAGTTTCATTTTATGAAAATTGTTCAACAACCACATACCAAAAAAAAAAAAAAAAGTACAGGCAGCTAGCTAAACTTTTTACTTATGCTCCTCAGTGATTTAATTGTTTGTTATCCCTCCTTCCTCTCTCTCTCTCTCTCTCTCTCTCCAAGTACTAGAAACTACCTTGTTGTGTCACATGGTTACTTTTCAGTTAACAGTCATCTGGAACATGAACAAGAATGGGGATAACTAATCTATATCACTTTATCTTGCTAATGCAAGGCCAAATGCATATGTAGTTCAAAGGTGTCTAATCTAAGTCAAACTGGCCAAATGAAAAGCAGAGCCACTTTGGCCTATTTTGTTGATGAGCATAGTTATTTTTCAGAGAATTAATAGAAAGGGCTATTAACAATACAAAATAATAAATTAAGTAATTGACCGGCCCGTTAATTTCATATTATTAATGGTACTTTCAGTCCTGTGAAGAAGAAGAGCGGGAAGGCAAAAAGGATATTAGAGGAAACTGTTAAGAGGAATCTGATGACAAAATATATCTAAAATTTCTGTCTTTAAATGAGCTAAATGCTATGATCTATGTAGCTGACTTCATCTAATGAGATAAGACTTAATTGTTGTATTGTTACTTTCCATTAGTTGTCCCACTTTGTCACCTAAAAATTGTTAAATACATTATAAGGGTTAATTGTTAAAGAAGGTAAAAGATATAGTTAAATTTGAAAAAAAAAATCTGCTGAAGAAGTCTGCAGAATGAATGTGAACTTGGCTAACCTAAGTAGCTTATTGCATTACAAATGGCATGAACCAAAATCAAACTTGGCACAACATGAAACAGTACTGTCCCTACTAAAATCCCCCCTTTTTCTTTATTTCCATTTCTAATGCAATGAGCAAAAGAAAAAAAAAATTCTTTGATTGATCCCATATGAAAAAGAAACAGGGAACAAAGGCCCCACGTGTGGAACAGAATTTGAAGTTCATGCTATTATATTTTATCTATTTTTAGCTTTATGTAGATGTTGGGGCTCGTCTACTTGGGATTCCTACATCCTTGTGGGAACCATCCTTTTGATATTAGAGCCACCTTTTCAATTGGCTGTGGATTTTCACTTCACTCACTTTCTCTCCCTATCTTTTCTACTTAGCACGCTCTTGCAAAAGAAAAAGGTTTAGGAATCCTATGCCCTCTCCTTATATTCCCATAGTTTGGTTCTTTTTGCTGTATTCCTTTTGAAGATAATCATAATAATATTTCCATCCCATGTTATTATCACAACTCATCACTGCTTCAAATTATGTTACTGATTTTACGTAACTGAATATGCAGAAGCTTCTGTTTGTTCAGAAAACCACTATTGTGATCATACACTTATCTTGTCACTGTACCTTTCTACTTATTATTATGACTTATATATTCCCAAATATATTATATTGTTGCACACATTAATCAAAACCAAAGTTTTATTTTGGTTCACTCATTTCATAAACTTTATGATGATAATATTCAATTCAAAGTTCAAAACCAACAAATTTGTTCAATAATCTTTCCAATTGTTGTGCTCAACAAATTTGTGATGATTGTGACACTACTAGCTAAAGCTTCCTATTGACGTGTTTGTTTGAATTCAAACATAAAGATATTGAGATTACCTAATTTAATTTCATTGGAGTTGCAGACCCTATAGACACGGCTATAAGTTAAGGGAATCCGATAATAATCAGTAAACTTTGGTTTTTTGGTCATGAACAAAGAAAGCGACATTCCTTATCTTCCTAAATTAAATTCCCGCCAGCATAATAAGTATTTGTATAAACCAATAGTGCTGTTTCTTAAAGGCCACGAAACAGTGACCTCTAAGTAGATGAAATTATTACCATTCGATTAATACATATATTGTGGGGAGGTTGCTAGTGTTAGGTGAATGATGTTTGTTGTTTTTGTATAAGCTACGAGTTGTGATAACAAGATTAATGCTATATATATATTACATGTTGTGTTGAATGGAATTTGATTTTGACATGAGCTTTAAGAGGGTGAGTAAGTGAGGGTTGCTTTGGATAAGGATAGTGTTGGGGCCTAATAGCTAAGCAGAACTCTGCAAAGTGCCAAAGAGGAACTGAGGATTGGAAAAACATTCTGTCATATTCCAAATGGGTCTATCTCTTTAGCATCTTTCAATAAAGAAGGCACTTAATAGAACAGCTCATATGGCTGAGGCAGGC
Organism: Glycine tomentella; assembly: GCA_007407185.1. Classification (NCBI taxonomy): domain Eukaryota; kingdom Viridiplantae; phylum Streptophyta; class Magnoliopsida; order Fabales; family Fabaceae; genus Glycine; species Glycine tomentella. The sequence goes on along the minus strand of PYAF01001746.1, from coordinate 194,961 downwards.
AATTTCTCTGCTTCACACATGACTTGACATCACCTCTTTGTTTCTCATTACACCCCCAAAGGCACACACTGCTGAATAGTTTTGCTTTTGTCTGAGGAATAAAAATTTAATAAACCAATTTTTATTTTTTAATTTTATGAATAGGAAATTAAAAACTAGGAATGAGGGGTGCTGGAGCATGGTCAAAAGTCCCAATGAAGCAGTAACCCCAGTTTTCAGTTCCTTTTTTTGTGGCTTGAGGTTGGTCCATTTTGCTTCTTTTCTTTTGAACTGACAGAGTGTATCAGATGATAACCACTGATGAGGAAAGTATGGGAATGATCAAGTGCGGGACTTGGCTCTATTTGTAAGTCCGAACATTTTGAAGGAGATGTATAGTTGTCCTAACCCACTTGTATAAAATATCCTTTCTTGCCACTGCCCACTTAATCATCACTGCTTTGGAATTCAGGGACCTATAAGCTACATGTATTAAATTTTAATAGCTTTGGTGAAAGGGATTAGTTGGTAGGTTGATGCAGTGGAGTTTTGTAATTGAAACATGAGCATTTGATCATTCTAATATGACTGTCACAGTCTTAGGTTTTAAAAAAAAAACAATTTGCGACTGCGATTTTATCCACGACATCAAAGTTTTTGGAGTGTTTGTGATAATAATCTGACCACAATTGTAATCGCGTCTATAATATTTGTTTGAAATTTCCAGCAATATCAAGAAACATGACAAAACTACAATCATGACTGCAATTTAAAATATTAATAACAATGACTATAGACTTCCATTGTAATTTTGTTTAACACACTCTCTACTCTACTTTTGGTTAAATTTATTGAAAAATTACAGATGAAGAGTAGGACTCATTAAATAAGATATGAAAGTCATGTAAATTTTTTTTTTCAATAAATTTTAGTAACTAATAAACAGTGTCTTGGACTCTTAGAAAATATGCTGTTAGTATTTTTCTTTTGTAATTTAAAAACTAAATCACCCTCAATGATATTATGAGGGTAAAAGTTAAAAATGGCTTAAGAGGGTTGTTTTTAGCAAGAGGTGCAAAAAGGGAAGGTGAAAACTAGTAGGATAAGAACAAGGGAGAGTGGATGGGGTGCAAATGTTTAAATTTTTACTTGTTAGTGCTTGCTAGAGAAAGCTGAAATGAAATAATTGAAAATTGTTTTGTTTGGGCTCGTGATATTGCCCTTTTATCTCATTTTCATTCCTTTGTTGTCAAATGCATTTTCTTTCCATTCTTTGTATTCTTTTGTTAAGTAATCATATCGTGTTTTTCACCCTTTTTTAACGTTGTGTTACCCATCCCTACCATGCACATTGAGACGTTTTATTTTTAAGAGAAGGGGATATTTGTAATGAAAATACATCCTCTCGAATCAAATTTTTGTAACGTGTCCATTTTTCTTGTCTCTTGATGAGTGATATACCAGGCAAGATAAGATTAAGAATGAATGCATTAATTAAAGAAAAAATTGTGAATTGTGATTGATATATTGGAAAAGAAAACTGATCAAATTATATAGGTGTAACTTTGACAGTTATTACATTATTATGTAATTTTTAATTGGATAATGTTTTATTAAAACTCATTGTTGGATTGAAAGTTTTTTTCATATAAATCACATATGTAAAATTTCATATTAATTCAAATTTATTTGCTATCTCGTTTTATAGATTAAAATCGACGTAATATAAATATTTTAAAATATGGATCATTTGATTATCTTCTTGTTGTTCAATTTTAACAAAATTTGTTACAAGACAATCTTGGTGATATGTAGATATAATTCAATGATTAGATTGATAAAAATTACATTCTATATTAAATTATAAAATGATATAATATATATTTATCAAAATTATACCGGTGTAATTTGATTTCTCAGAAAAATATGGTAAAATTTAGGTTAGATGGTTTGAACTTGTATGAAAAGGGCATTTAGAAGCTTTAATTAGGACTTAAAGAGTAGTGGTGAAAATTGGTTATAGGCCTTTAAAAAAAACCCTATGATAAGAATATATGTCAACCTAAGTCCATGTATTTTTAACCAGGACTAAGTTCAATACTAGCTCTTTCAGAAAAAAAAAATAGTTCAATACTGGCAAAGTCTATCCTACCTACCTAGCATATTTCCACCCTCAAGGAAAGTATCTCAAATGAAAGTAATCGTATTGCTAATAACAAAGAAAAAGACCGGAAAAGAAACTATAGATGAAACTTAAATGTAAAATTTTATGGTACTACTTATTGCATATGATTAGATACATGTTTTATATCAATTTACATGCATCTAACAAAGCTATTCTGCATCTTTAACATGTATTGGGGATCACGTAATGTTGATTTAGCATGTTTGATTTTGTTTTGTATTTTTCCAGAACACAAATGTACAGCACCAAGGTACTGTGTAATTGCTGTTGGATCACTCTAACTCCGTAACTTCAAGGATATCAATGGAGAAAGATACCTTGAAACGGATGATCGCAGAGATACACCAATTGACGTGGGGTGTGTGCTCCGTGTAATTGAAAGAGAGTTAGAATGAATGTGTGTACCTTTCACCAGGGATTAATGTGTATTTATAGGCAGATTACCTCGTAACGGGTATTGGAACTGCTTCCTGGATTCTCGGCCTCATCCAGCACGTTCTGAATGTTCAACATGGACCAAGTCAGCCTCCACGTTCTATGAATAAGTTATCTGCACGATCATTAATAACAATTGGGCCCAGGCCCAAACAATAACGACCATAATAGTCTAAACCATGACAACCATAACAGTTGCCCCCCAGCCCGATTATCAAGCATACTTGGTAGCCGGGATGCATCAGGTGATTTTGCAACCTTCAGGATAACAATTAATCCGTCTACAATTAGTCGGTTTCCCCCAGGCGAAATACTATTCGGATACAATTTTCTGTCCACAACACTCCGGATAAATTCTCCGACTACGTTTGTCCGGATACAATTCTTTAAACATTTTGGGGACGTACCTCCACAATCATGCTTTGGTCTGACAACATTCGGGGTCGTGTGACTATCCGGATAGGAAAACATTTCCGACTAGACTTTCGTGGATACTTGTATCCGGATTTTCCCGAGTAAAAATGCACTCGACTGAGCTTATCCGACTAGGTATGTTCGGATTTATTCTGAATAGGTAATGTATCCGGGTTGTTCATGATGTGTTCGAAGAGGCTATTGACCTTCTCGATTCGAATCGGTTACTATTCCTGTCATTAAAGACAATAAATGCATTTAAAGAACCTGTCGCTTCATTCGCCTGGTGATGATTGCCACTGACGCAACTTTACTTTCTTGCCCTCATAGTTGAACATGCTTTTACCATGATACCCCTATGTCGTTTCGTTGTGGTGACTGAACCGTTTCCTTCCTTCTGGCGGTTACTGTAGGTTATCATTACATTTCAAATTTTATTCTTCAAAACCCGTATTCTTGCCTATCTTTCCATGTGCTTGTCATTTCTGCCTCTTCTCTGCTATTATTTCCTCTCTTCTCTCTCAGTACTCTTTTGAGCATTCTCTCGCGTTTTCTACAAGTTCCCCTTTCTTTCATCTTCCAACCAACCTTCAATTCCTTATTATAACAGGTACCTTCTTCCCTTTTCTTTCTGCATCATTTGTTGCTTTTGCATTACTGTGATTCCGTCGGTATCAGAATTTTAGGATTGCACCATATTCTCTTTCTGCATTTTTCCCGTTTTCTAGGTTCTTCTTCGTGTTTTGCAATCATATAATTCTCTTCTTCTTCGATTCTCTTTCGGTTCTTTCTTTGTTCTCCGTGAGTCACCATGAAAATGACTCCTGAGGAGGAGGCGGAGGTAAGGAAGAAGTTTGGCCCTAGGGCTGCTTGGTTATTGTTTGGCCTTCCACTTTCGGCGGGGGAAAGCGAAAGTGATCCCCTTCGCCGTCATATCGGATGTTCTTCCTCCTCCGGAAAATAAAAGGTTACCGCCATTCCCGGTGGTCCAGTCCCTTTACTTCCGTCATATCGTCAAGGTGACGTTACACCCTCTGTTGTTCTTCCGCCTTCTACGGCTCCTACAAACCCTAGGCCAACCCTAGGCTCAAGCTCTTCTAGAACCCTACCTTCTCTGGGCCCTTCACTTCTTGGGCCCGAAAATGATATTAATAGTCCACAAGATCTTTCTCTAAGACCCCCTTATCATCGCTTTAACCCTCTAGTCGGCCTTTCTCCCTCTTCCGACAAAGAATCTTCCCCGTCCTCGGACGAAATAATGGAAGTTAAGTACGATGCCTGTATTGATTGTGTATCCAAGGCCATGCACTATGTTCGGATTGGTTCCGACGACATGGTCGATTCGATTTTGGGGTCATGTCGTCATAACCCTATATTATATCCTGTTACCAACAACCCGCAACCGGGGTCGCATACCCACACTGTCGTCGACGGGGTCTCGACGTCGGTTTCTTGTGAATTTAATGTATTACCTCCAGGTACGTTTACTAACATTTATTTCTCCACTTCATTTTCGTAGGTATAATGGCTGTTACCTCGGAAACTGTGGATGAGTCTGCTTCTGTAGAGTCCCATTCGGATGTGCCCCTCGCATTAGCGTCTAAGTTCCCTTGGGTTACTTATGAGGTTCTCCGAACTTTTTTTGTCCTCGACCTTCCCAGCATAGTGTCTACTCCAGTAGGAAACCAAGACGGGTTTGCCATTCAGGCTCCCCTGCCCGGTGAGCCCATTTGTGCTCAACGGGAGGGTAACAACCCCAACTTTTTCTTCTTTTTCCAAGATGTAGTAACCCAAATAGGTATTACCTTTCCTTTTTCTTCTTTTGAAATTGAAGTTTTAAATCATCTCCGGGTAGCTCCTTCCCAACTCCATCCAAATAGCTGGGGATTTATCCGTACTTTTGAGTTGTTTTGTGCGGATTTAGGAATCCCCTGTACAGTTCCTCTTTTCTTTTACTACCACTCTCCACATACCCCTAAAACGGGCAAAGAGCCCTCTGACCGGAAGGGGTGGATTTCCTTTCGTAGTCAGAGTAAACGAAAACTCTTTGATCCGTTTTCGGACTCCTTCCGTGGCTTCAAGGAAAAATACTTTAAGGTCGCCGCCGAACCTCATCGACAACCCTTCTTTTTGTCCGGTCCTGAGTCATCTGACGTAGAGTGGGTTTTTTCCTTGTACTGGTCCGATGATCATTATAAACAGGATCATTCCAATTACCGGTTTGTCGAAGACGATCTTTCCGACTCGGATGCCTCTTCTGTCTTCGTGATTTTTGAATTTATAAACACTCATGGTCGGCCTAAAACTTCCGACTATATTGGCGACGGTCGTCGAAATGGTCTGCTTTGGTGACTACATTATCCTGTAGTTTATACTTATTATATTCATGTACTAATTGTGATGTTTCTTTATTGTAGCCAGAATGGGATCACGACCGACTCCTACTAAGACCAAAGTCGACGTCGCTTGCAATCCCAAACCAGTTGAAGCCAAGGGGAAAGGCAAGAGACCGACTACTGACAAAATTGGCGCTCCGTCCAAGAAGCGTGGTGCGCCTCCTTATAGGGCGTTTTTTGATGAAGGTGCTCAGAAGACAGCCTTGGATGCACCAACCGCTCCTCTTCCTCCGCCCTCGACGACCTTGACCCCGGTTTCTATGATCGAAACCGTGGATCTTACAGTGGCGAATACCCGGCCACGTACTACTCCAGCTTCCGACTCCGATCGCCTTGACCCACGGGCGCACCCGGATAATGTATGGAAGAAGGGGGTTACTGAGGAATTGGTTCGTTTGACTAAACCCCCTTCATACATGCTCAAACCTGGTGCCCCGGTGGGTGAGGAACTGGCCGAGCTGGTTCGGGTTGAGGAGAATGGCTTTCGCTGTGCTTCTCTGGCCCGGGCACTTTCCATTGTTCGGGAAAGGTATGTGTCTTCCTCATCTTTTTTAGCTCTATTTACACTTTGCATATGTTTTTAACTGTTTATGTCGCAGGTACGGCCTTGCGTTGGAGGAGAAAGACAAGGCTTTGGAGGAGAAGAACAAGGCTTCTGAGGAACTTGTTTCCTCTAAGGCCCAACTTGTTACCCTCCAGACGCAGTCGGCGGCGGAACTTAAACTGTTGAAGGAGGAATTGCTCAAGTCCCAAGCCGTTTGTGCCTCCTTACGGGTAGATTTGGCGCAGTCTCAAGGTTCCCTTGAAGCCGCCGACCAAAAGGTGGCGCTCCTGACTTCGTCACTCGACTCTGCCAAGGCCGACAAAGAATCATGCATCCAGGATTACGAAGGTCGGCTAGCTGCTATGAAGGCTACCCTTCGTGATGCTGCCGAGGATGGGTTCAGCAACGCTCTTGAGCAGATTACTTTCTTAAACCCAAGGGTGGAGATGACTACTGTCGGGATGCATTTCTTGGCCTATGTCGAGGACGGCCAGCTGTTTCCTCCTCCTGCAAATGAAGATCCAGCGGCGGCGACTACGGAGCTTTTGACAACGGAAGGACCAACTCCCATTACTCCTGCCGTCTCGCCTGCTGCCGACCCCGTACCTGCTCAGCCTGCTACCGACTCTGTACCTTCTTCGAAGAATTGAAGGGGCGAGATGTCGGTTTTATCTTTGTATTTGTTTCTTTTTTTTTGTTGGGCCCGGTGCCCGGAACAATTGCTTATTTACTCAAGCTTTTAACTTGATTCATAAAATATCTTGTGCGCACATCTTTTGGTTCCGATGACCATCTATTATTTTTATATTTGTCGTTTGTAATTCAAATAGTTTGACCGTTTGACCGTGAACAACTTTGCTAAAGGATAACTCCCTTACTGGTTTGATCAGAACCAGCTAGCGTATCGTCCAAAGTCGTCGTCGTATCATGTTTTAGCAAAATCGCATGCAACGGTGCATAACATAAATAAGACCCCATGATACTGAATAGTCCTTGCATTTATATCCGTCGTGTTACAATAATGGTACATCCGAATAGAATCAAACTAACGCTTTGCATTTACAATAGTATGACTTATGCTAATAAAGTGAAAATGACGTGCTCAGAAGGTATTCTTCCGAGTTCATATTTATTAACAATGTATTTGCCGTGAAAGGGGACCATATGGGCTCGGATGTGTGTATGCCGAACTCATACCCCCAATAACGAAACTGCATCTTTCCGTTGCCCCGTGTGCTCTCAATGAACAGGAACCATACGGAGTCGGATATAACGTTTTTCGAGTTCGTACTCCTGTTAAAAGAAAGGTTGGGACTTCAACTATAATATTTCTTCAGTTTATCAGCATTCCATGTTCGCTTGATTGGTTTGCCTTGTAATGTTTCTAACATATATGCCCCTTTGTCTAATTTTTGAGTAACTCGGTACGGGCCCTCCCAGTTGGCTGCTAATTTTCCTTCCCGAGCGTTCTTGTTTCCTATGTCAGCGCGTCGTAATACTAGTTCGGTCACCTCGAACTGTCGTGGGACCACTTTCTTGTTGTAGGCGTACGCCATCTGCTTTTTCATCTGAAGCTCCCGAGCATGGGCCGTTACCCGGGCCTCTTGAATGAGTGCTGATTCCAGCGCCAATGTTTCGTTATTCGTTTCCTCTCCATCCCGTAGCACTTGACTCCGTCGCCATGATTGTAGTCCGACTTCAACTGGAATCATGGCTTCACTTCCATAAGTCATCCGGAATGGAGTTTCTCCCGTTGATGATTGAACCGTAGTTCGGATCCCCCATAGAGCATAATATAACTGTTCCACCCAACTCGATTCGGCGTCGTGCATACGTTTTCGCAGGGCTTCTAGGATTGTTTTGTTTGCGGCTTTCGCTTGCCCATTGGATTGGGGATGTTCGACCAACGCGAATCTGTGCCGAATCTGGAAGTTGGCCATCATTTCTCGGAACCCTTTGTCTATGAATTGTGTGCCATTGTCAGTGACGACTTCTCCAGGAATCCCGAACCTCGCAATGATGTTTCTTTCAAAAAATCGTTGTACTCGGGCGGATGTGATTGTGGCCAGTGGTGCCACTTCTATCCACTTGGTGAAGTAATCCACGGCGACGATTAACCACTTCATATGTCCTTTTGCCGGCTTGAAGGGTCCTAACAAATCCATGCCCCATTTAAAAAATGGCCATGGTGCCGAAATGGATTGTAATTCTTCAGAAGGTGACAGAAGTCGCGATGCATGCATCTGGCAATTCTCGCATTTTTTTACGTGTTTGCTTGCATCAGCTACCATCGTCGGCCAATAGTACCCGGCTCAGAGTGCTTTCCTTGCCAATGATCTCGCCCCCATGTGCTGTCCGTTAATACCCTCATGTATTTCAGACAGCACGTACTCGATTCTGTCTGGGGCGACACAAATCAATAAGGGGCTGTGTAGTCCCTTTCTGTATAATTTGCCGTCGACGATTGTGAACAATGTTGCTGCTCTTGTCAATCTCCGAGCCTCTAGTGTATCGTCGGGCAACATTCCTTTTTCTAGATAATCGACTATCGGATGTCTCCAGTCTTTATCGGACATGACCATCATAACACAAGAGGGCTGCAATATCTGTTGCTGGACTACTGTTCGATTATTTCCCGGGCTCTTTGTACTTGCTAATTTTGACAAGATGTCAGCCCTGACATTATCTTCCCTAGGAATATGGCTGATCGTTACCTCGGCGAATTCTGCCATAAGTTCTTTTACTCTTCCCAAGTATTTGACCAATAATGGCCCTTTCACCTGATAGCGACCTTCTATATGAGCTGCGACCAATTGAGAGTCAGTGTATACTTTTACCTTGCCGGCTTCTTGTTCTTTTGCTTGCTTCAGTCCGGTTATCAGTGCCTCGTACTCGGCCTGGTTGTTCGACGTTCGGAAACTCAACTGTAGTGAGAACTCCGTTGCTACTCCATCTGGATTCTCTATTATCACCCCGGCGCCACTTCCCTTTGTATTGGATGATCCGTCTACATATAATGTCCACCAATGTTCCGTTTCCGGAATAATTGGGGTGAGTTCTCGTACAAAATCCGCTAATGCTTGTGACTTAATAGCACGGCGGGCTTCGAATTTTAAGTCGAACTCGGATAACTGAACCACCCAATTTGTCATTCTTCCGGCCAAGTCTGGCTTGTGGAGTACTTGTCGAATAGGCTGGTCCATGCGGACTACAATGGTATGGCTCTGAAAATACGGGCACAATTTCTTGGCGGCTATAATTAACGCATATACTAATTTCTCCAGTTTCTGGTATCGCAGCTCGGAATCACGCAGAGCCCGGCTGACGAAGTAGACGGGTTTCTGTTCTTCCTTGATCTCTCTTGTCAGTACTGCACTGATGGCTTCCTCGCCCACCGATAAATACATAATTAGGATTTCCCTTTCTTTTGGTCTTGACAAAACCGGGGGGGATGCCAAAGATCTCTTCATATCTGTGAACGCCACGTCGCACTCTGGGCTCCATTGTATAACAACTTGCTTCTTCAACATTTTGAAGAAAGGAAGGGCCTTCTCTGCCGACTTCGGCATGAAATGTGTTAGTGCGGCTATTCTCCCTGCCAACTGTTGTATTTCTTTCTTGTTAGTCGGGAATTGCATATCCAATACGGCGCGACACTTGTCCGGATTGGCTTCTATCCCTCGATGCGTTAGCATAAAGCCCAGGAATTTTCTGGCTCCGACTCCGAAAGTACATTTCAAAGGATTTAGTCGGATGTTAAATTTCCGTAACCGACTAAATGTTTCTTCTAAGTCGTCAACGTGTCTACTAACTTCCTCCGTCTTGACTATCATGTCATCAATGTAGACTTCTATATTTCGCCCAAGCTGCGGCTCGAACACCTTATTCATCATTCTCTGATATGTGGCACCTGCATTTTTTAGTCCGAATGGCATGACGTTGTAACAATAATTGGCCTTGTTGCCGATAAACGCCGTTTTGTCTTGGTCTTCCGGGTGCATCGGGATTTGATTGTATTCGGAAAATGCATCCATAAAAGAGAGAATTTTGTACCCAGAGGAATTATCGACCAACTGGTCTATGTTCGGCATGGGGTATGCATCCTTCGGGCATGTCTTGTTCAGATCTGTATAGTCCGTACAGACCCTCCATTTTCCATTTGGTTTGCGGACCATCACCACATTTGAAAGCCAAGTAGTGTATTGGATTTCCCGTATAAATCCAGCTTGTAACAACTCGTCAATGTGAGTGCGTAATGCCTGTGTTCTCTCAGGGCCCAGCTTCCGCTTCTTTTGTTCTACTGGTTTTGATCCCGGGTACATGGATAGTTTGTGACAGCAAACCACGGGATCTATTCCGACTATCTCCGACGCCTTCCATGCGAAGACGTCACAATTCTTTATCAGGCACTGAATCAGTGTATTCCTCTGCCCGGGGTTCATTGTGTACCCGACGTTAGTAGTGTGGCCGGCCTCTGTTCCTATCTGAACCTTCTCTACTTCTTCTGCTGGCTCTGGCCTCCATTCATCTGGTGCTTCCCGCATGTCCAATTCTACTATGTTTATTTGTCGTCCCCGGGTGCACTTGTCATCTGTGTTTTCCCGATGTCCTGTCCTTCCTCTGTTCTCACTTTCTCGAACTGTATCATAATAACACTGTCGAGAATCCTTCTGGTCTCCGCATATTGTCACCACCTTTCCGTTTTCGCCTACAAATTTCAATTTCTGATGTTTTGTGGACATCAGTATATCCCACTTATGTATGGTGGGTCTGCCCAAAATCATGTTATATTGGGACGGACAATCTACCACGACGAATTCCACTTTTTCAGATTTAAAAGCCTCTTTCGTTCCCAAAGTTAACCGTAAATGGATAGATCCTTTAACAGCGGTATTTCCACCATTGAATCCGATTAACATGGTTCTGCATGGATTTAAATCTTCCTCGCCCAGGTTCCTCTTTTTGAAAGTTTGCCACAAAATTATGTCGGCAGAACTTCCGTTGTCGACGAACATCTTTCTTACTCGGCAATTACCCACCGTTGTTGATATGACTAATTCGTCCTCGTGTCCGGGCATAACTCCTCCATATCTTGTTTCGTGAAATACAAGAATGGTGGTTCAGCTTCCTCTGTTCTGACTTTAAATTGCGGCTGAGTTCGGATCGACAGTATCTCCTTCAAGTATTTTTTCCTCTGGTTGGCAGTATCGCCTCCTCCACCCATCGCCCCGGATATCACATTACATTCGAACTCAGGTTCCGGGAATATACCATCATCTTCCCGGGGTCTCTTTCCCTCGTCTCTTTTGTCATGTTGATTTTCATCTCCCTTCCGTTTATTTTTTCTTCCTTGTGTTCGAATCACGTACTGCTTCAGTCTGCCTTCTCGGATGAACTTCTCGATTGCATCTCGCAAATCCCAACATTGGTCTGTGGTATGACCGGGTCCGTTGTGGAATTCGCAAAAGCGCGACCTGTCCAACCCGGCTTTGTTAAATACAGGTCGGGGTCGTTCAACCTTTTTCATTTCTGTGAGTGCGACCTCCTTCCAAATATGTGAGCGGGATACGTTCAATGGGGTATACTTCTCGTATTTATTCTCGTATCTCCCTGGTCGAGATTTCGTATCGTTATTCCGAGATCGATTCTCTGGGTACCCCTTATTTTTTGGGGGTGGGCTTCTCCTTTCATGTCGCTCTTTTCCTCGTCCCGAGCTGTTGACGACCTCCATTTGCTCCAGCTCCAAGTATTTCTTGGCACGAGCACGGAATTCCATCAAAGATTTTACCGGGTCTTTATAGATAGACTTGGCAAATCTCGACGATCCGTTGAGTCCGGCTGATATCAGATATACATGAACTCTTTCTTCTAGTCCATCCACCTGTAGGGCAGCCTCCTTGAACCTATCCAGATAACTCTGTAGTGTTTCTCCGGGTAGCTGTCTGATTCTACCTAGAGTGAACTAGAACTTCGGCTGTTTTTTGCTAGTTGCGAAATTCAATAAAAATTTCTGGCCGAAATCTTCGAAATTCCTTATCGACCTCGGTGGTAAAGTATGGAACCATGTTTGTGTCGGGCCTGTCAATGTCGTCACAAAAATTCTGGATATAATGGGCTCATCAATTCCCCGGACACACATTTGCAGATCGAATTCATCGATATGTACTTGTGGATCCTGTGTTCCGTCGTACTTTGACAAGAACGATCCATCAAAGTCATCGAGATATCGAGCATTCACAATGTCGTCCACAAATGGACTATTGTTTTGCTGTCCCCTGCTATACTTCCGACGATAAACTGTTCCTCCCTTCTCGCGACAATTTTGCTCTCCCGTATGATTGTGTCCGCTACTTTGTGGAATCCTTTCATTGCTTGTCCTGCCAATGGGATTCTCGTCCTGATTTACTCGGGTGTTCGGATTTTCGTCATGGCTCTTATTTGTGTCGACCCCATCCCGTGCCTCATCCTGTGGTCGATTCTGACTCCGACGCTGCTCCCATACCTGCCTTTGATCTTCCGGGTCGGTGCCTCTTCTTTGATTCAGGTGTGTCCTCAAATCCTGCGGCTCCTCCTCAGGATTTGAGGCTTGTACCTGGTCTACTATTCTCCGCAGCTTCTGTTCCACTTGTGCCATTCGTTGCATTTCAGCACGTCTCCACTCCTCATTACGTTCTTCCATTTGGCGTGCAATGTTACAAATATCCTCTTGTCTCTGTAGATTTTGTCTTTTCTCCATGTTCTCAATTCGGCTTAGAATTGAATTGAGGACATTGCTGACTAGCTGTCCTCCGAACTCCCCTTCCTGGCTCATCCTTCGCGCCGGTTGAGTCCTCCGTTGCTCTGTCTGAGCAGGAGAGAAAGCTTCGTCGGAAACGGCTTCCGTCACATGTACTTCTTCTCTCCGTACCACGTTCTGATTCTCCGGTATGAAAATCTCTCTGTTCGATATCTCGGAATGTGGTACAGAATGGTTGTTTCTTGTGTTCACCATTGTTGAAAGCGTGGGACTCGAATTTTATCGATTCCCACAGATGGCGCCAATGTTCTGTATTTTTCCAGAACACAAATGTACAACACCAAGGTACTGTGTAATTGCTATTGGATCACTCTAACTCCGTAACTTCAAGGATATCAATGGAGAAAGATACCTTGAAACGGATGATCACAGAGATACACCAATTGACGTGGGGTGTGTGCTCCGTGTAATTGAAAGAGAGTTAGAATGAATGTGTGTACCTTTCACCAGGGATTAATGTTTATTTATAGGCAGATTACCTCGTAACGGGTATTGATAGGGATTAATGATCGTGCAGATAACTTATTTATAGAATAACTTATTTATAGAACGTGGAGGCTGACTTGGTCCATGTTGAACATTGAGAACGTGCTGGATGAGGCCGGGAATCCAGGAAGCAGTTCCAATACCCGTTACGAGGTAATCTGCCTATAAATACACATTAATCCCTGGTGAAAGGTACACACATTCATTCTAACTCTCTTTCAATTACACGGAGCACACACCCCACGTCAATTGGTGTATCTCTGTGATCATCCGTTTCAAGGTATCTTTCTCCATTGATATCCTTGAAGTTACGGAGTTAGAGTGATCCAACAGCAATTACACAGTACCTTGGTGCTGTACATTTGTGTTCTGGAAAAATACAGAACAGATTTCAAGTTTTATACGTGTGATTTTCTGATTTGAATGTGATTTTCAAAAATTAATAATTATAATATTCACATTACAAATGTGATTCCTTCATTTTCATCTTCACTTTCATCGAATTTTCAAATATGCACCTAGACACATCATTAATTTATGTAATCCACTTCAGTCAACAAGAAAACAAGTTTAAATGTTTATTATATTTTTAGTATTTAAACTTTTTTTAAAATTTTGTTTTTATTGGTCAATATCTCTTAATTTTTTTTTACCGTTCTTTCTTTTAGTCCTTGCTATGAGATTAAATTAAGAATGAAAAAAAAAATTAAGGAATTACATCTAGTAAAAAAATTAAAGACTAAAAACAAAAAACTTTAAAAACTTTAAGAAATAAAAAACATAATTCATTTTTTTATCTGTAAGAATTAAACTCAAATATTTAAAAATTTATAATAATTTACCTACATTACTCAACTAGTATACCCTTATACCCAAAATTTAATTATTATTGTTGTATATTTTTATGGGTTTCTTATTGAGTTTTGGTGGGTCCTCTTTCAAGATATAGTTTCTTATATAAGAAACTCAACTTAAATTTAAGCACTCCAGGAGAGAGAAAAAAGTAAAAAAGAATGTCAGATCAGCTAAGAAACTCTCCTAAGATACTGCATTGGAGATGGCCTTAGGATGAAAGTTTATCCTAGGAGAAACAAAACATAACATTAATTTAATGAGTATTGAACTCTGTGCCTGAAGCCCGACTTAATTACCAAACATGTCCCTTTCAATTCTTTTCAATTCGATCTTTAACTTAACAAATTAAAAACGCTATATATGTGGAAAACTTATTCAAATGAAGGTTAATAATAATAAACAACTCAAAATGATGACAGGGAGATTCTAACAAGAGACCAACTTTAGTGCTAGCTTATATCACATTAATGAAGGTGTAGTGGTGAACTAGTGCCAATGTGCCACAAATAGGGTCAAACAACTCTCAAACGGATTCAGAAATTTCCAGGAAGGTGTCTCCAAATGGGATGGCACAAGTAGTTCCAACCCCTTATTCAAAGAGGCACCTTCTCTTGCCAACCCCACCTAGTTTGTGGTACACACCTATATGTAGCTCCTTTAGTTGATTTTAATTATGGTGAAGCATAAAATGCAAGTACACTTCATCAAGTTGCGGTGCAATGGTCACACTTCATGCAAAACAAAGAATCAATGTCCCATTGTAGGAGAACTAACCGAGGCAAGAGTATTAGCTGGAGCTGATGATTGCTCCCTTTTTCAGGAGCCTTTCATAAAATTTGTCAGAACTTAGCTTAATAGAGAGATCATAGAAGTATATGATTGAAATGGGTTGGTGGTCTTGGCTGATTTTTCTCTTTCCTTTTTAAAGCCTATTTTAGCTGAAGTCCATGTCTGCCAAGTTAATGATTCCCTTCCACATCCTCATGGGACCCCAAACTAAAGAACCGACCTCTTTTTCATTACAGATTATGCAGATGTTATAGATTTGGTTATTAAAAAAATGAAAATAAAGAAAAATATATTTTCTTTTTTAACCTTATTGCTAAGTATCTATTAACTTTCTTGATTTTTAATAATTACCAAATAACTTAATTGACCATTTAAAGTGAGATTTTCTCTTATAAATAAATTTTTTTCCGACCATAAGATTTAAGTTCAAAATCTTATTTAAAGAATTCAGATTCAATTTTACTCGTAGTAATGACATATTATTGGTCAAGGAGAATATATTTAAAAATCACGGTTTTAATTTTAAGAAAAATAATCAAGGAAATTCTTTAATTTTTTTAAAATAAAAATCTACAAAATATATTTTGTATTATTTTGAGAAATTGTTTTGCATGGTTCCTGGCAAAAATACATATAATTAGAGTAAATAAATTAGAAAACTGAAATTCTTACTTTTTTTTTTCGCTCTCTGAATTGGTTTATATATCATTACATTTAGTCTCTTTTTTTAAGTATAACTTCCACTCATAACTGAGAGCTGAGTAACAAGGCCGACATAATTTGTGGATAGTTGGATTTCTTAAAAATGCTAACAGTGATTTGATTTCTTAGTCATATGTATGGAAAAGATTTTGTTGGGAGGGATAAAAGTACTCACTTTGAAAATCTCTGTTTTAGAGGATTAGTCTCATGATTTTTCACTACATGAATACATTACTTTTAAAAAAAACCTAGAGTATAAAGGTTATTATCATCACTTTTGTTATCTCCATGTGAATTTTTTTGTTTGAAATGATAACAAAAGTTATTAAAAAATTTTAAAATATTAATAAAAAATACTTATTTATTATCATTTAATATATTCCATGTTCTTTTTTGTTTATTTAAAATCTACTAAAGTAATGATATAATTTCTTGACATTACAGAAGTTTTAAAAAATTAAATCAGTGAAAAGTGGTGAAAAACATGTTTTAAATGGTTATTTTAATATATATATATATATAATTTTTTATTTAAAAAAATAGTTTCAAGATAAGTAAAAACATGCTTTCAAAGATTATACAAAATTATAAAAAAATGCATTTAAAATTAGCTTATCCATAAGTTAATTTGTAGAATTTTTCTCATATAACTTTTTTAAAAGATGATTTTTAACCTATACATAAACTAAATTTATCTTATAGAGAAGTTTATTTCTTTATTTCTTATTTTTCTTCTTTTAGGTGTGCTTTTGAATAAGTTGATCTAAATAGATCTTTATTTTGATTATTTATCAAAAGGTGTAAATATATTTAAATCCAATTTCCATGGTGATAATTTTTTTTACATATAGAATCTGCTTATAAAAGAATGGTTGTTTCTTGCATGGGGGCTTAAATCTCAAAATCTCATTTTTTTTATATATAAAAAAACTAAATCCATGATTATGTTAAATGTGTTAATTGAACAATAACATATAACAGTTTAATGTTTTATAAGGTATGGACATATTCATATTATAAATTGTTTAAAGATTCTCAAACAATATTTCAAAAGACAAATTATATATTTCCTAATTTAGGGTTCAAGACTCAAAGACATATTTAGTGAAAACACGAAATTTCCAAAGTAATAAAAACGTGTTTACTTTGAAAATGGTTGAGATTATTGTAAGAGGATTTCCAAAATGATGTCTTGTACTTATGTATTAAGGCACTTATATGAAAAGTTATATAGAAGAAATTATCTCTGTTTTGAAAGGACACACCACCACAAAGTCACTAAGGTTGTTTTAGCGTAGTTATTTAAATAAAACAACACAACTATATTGTAATAGCACTTTTTTCTTACTGCATATAGTAATAGCTCCTAGGTACACCTTTGGAAGACTTATACGAGTTTTAAATTTTATCTTACTAATTAATTTTTGTATGATTTCATATTTGTTTATTAAATAATATATTATACAGTTTTGTGTGTGTGAAAATTAATGATGAGATCTAGTTATAATATGAGTAGGTGTAATCAAAATTTCTCCATTTATTAATCTAATCATTAAACTAAAAGTTATTGCCAAATAAATTAATTGTACAATATGGCATGAATTGAAAAACACTGTTAATACTTCATCATTCAATGTCATTTTAACATATATAGTATGATTTTTATTGAAATATATATATATATATATATACATATATAAATATTAATTATTCATCTAAATTATATATAGATATATTTGTGTGTACAATACGGTATTTTTTAGAGGTTTTATTAAAACTTACTCCTAATATATTCTTAAAAAAGGTTGAATTAATTTATCTATAAATTCATTTTCAAAATATTATTTAAAAATTAAAAGTTAAGAAGTTATTACTTAATACGACCAAACTTTTAGTAAAATAATATTAATCAAATGTATTTTTAAGTACATTTTTAATTTATTATGTTATTAGCGTAAAATATATAATGGGATATTTCTTTTCAATTACATTTTAACAAAACTTTAACGCCAAACATTGTTTAAGATTCCATTCAGACTAACATAATTACTTATTTATCAATCAATTTAGAAAATTAGAACAAATAAACAAGTTATTTATTCTTAAAATAAATTCAATTAAACAAGCATCTAGAATAACAAATAAAAAACTAAAAAAATGTTGTACTTCTTAAATTATTTTTACAGCAAAATCTTGGAAAAGATTTGAGATGAAAGCTTTGTTGGCTTCTAATTATAATAACTTGGATGGGGTAAGGGGTTCAATTTCGGGTGTCACATGTCATTATGGTGTCCATGCAAGCAGACCCTTTCACCAGAGAAAATCATTTGTAATTTTTTTTATAATAAATATCATTAGCAACTTATAACAAAGAAATTAGAAATAAAAAACAAAAAAAAAACAAAAATCAAGATTGAATATTGAAGTGGGGAAGTAGGATGTGACAAAATGACATATTCTTATTCGAAAATCAAAATAAAGTGTCGTAGAATAGCACTTTCCAAAGGATGTAGCCGTTTGAAACTCAATCCTGCCCTACCCACTGATAATCGTCTAATAAGAACAACCGTAATAAATGGCACCGACGATCAACACACACGAAAGTGTTTATCCATCTGATTGGTGGAAGAAATTAATTTTAATGATATATTTTTATTTTAAATTAAGAGAATTGTTTAATGTTTATGAACAAAAAATATTAATTAGTATCTTAAGAATATTGATTGATGAATTTAAAGCATAAATATTTTATTGAGAGGTGAAAATTATGTTGTCTATGATTTTTTTTTGTCTCTTATAATTTATACAATAAATATTTTCTTTTTAAATTTTTTAATTAATATTCTAACAACATTAGTTAACAAGACCCTAAAAATATAAGCATATAAGTATAAATGTTTTTTTATTCAAAGGGAGAAAGAGGAACTCCAAACTCCAATATTACAACAATTTATATATAATATTCAATTAATTAATTGAATTAGACTCCATTAATGTGGAAAAAAGAAAAGAAAAAATTATACATCTTTTATTTTTAAATTAAAAGAATTATGTAATATTTATAAAAATAAAATAAAAACAAGACACTAAATTTGTATCATTATCATTTAATTTATTTTAAAATGGGATTTACTAAATTAGAAGAAGTATTTCAATAAGTTATAATTATAATTTTCTTAAAATAAATCAATGTATCACTATTAAAAATATTCCTTTTCTAAAAAAACAAAGATAGTGTTTTTATAGGTATACATCAAATCATGAATCATGATCCAATCTTAAACTCACAAACTCAATTGATTATAAACAAAATTAACTTGAGATGTGTGATCTCACACTATCTTCAAGACTTTCTATGTAGTGTACTAATTTTTTTTAGATTTTAACTGACTCGTTTCAGTAATAATTATATCAACAAAACTAGTAAGAGTTTTATTATTATTATTATTATGTGAACCGAAGATCATATACAGTAATAAGAGGAAGAGAAAGATGTGGAAGGAAGTGAGGCTCTTTGAAAAACTTCTAAAGTATAGATATTTATAATAAAAAATAGTGTTAAGTAATGCTTACAGAAAATGTGAAATCAAGTTGACAAAGTAAAATATCTAAATTTTGGATAAACACTAAATTAATTTTAAAATATTTTAAAAATTAATTAATTAGAAATATTAACCTTTTGAAATATTAGACAAAATATACAGTAATCTCCTAAGAAAAAGAAAGAATTTATTAGGTTTTATTTTTGGATGTACTGGGTTGGACTTGCAATGCAACAAGTTATATCAATCAAACCTAGATTGAAAGGACATAACACGCAGGATCGTAATTTGTTTTTTTTTTTCAAATGATTGTCAATAATGTGATTATGTACTAAGGGAGTGTGAAACTGGGGAGTTGGGAAAAATACTTATTAGGTAAGTATCCCTTAATTTGAGGGACTAATGGTTAAGTTTTCTCTCATCCAAATATTATCAACAATAAAGTCAGGTCCAAGAAATTCACACCTAAGCAAAGTGGGAAATGGTTTAGATCCTACTTGTGGAGTATCCTTTTTCTTTTGATCTTCAACCTTAAGGAGGGCCTGTATCTTTTCCAATTTATCCTGACAAGAAGAAATGTGGGGTACATAGTTTGATATTCCCCGAGAGGTTATGTCTAGGGTTTTTCTTTTCCTCATCCCCTTCTTGCTTATGTTTCTCCTATTTAGCTTTAGGACCCTCTAATTAGTCATCCCTCATTATGGTTTCAACATTACAATGTTCCCTCGTAGTTCACTGCAAGTCTACAAGAAGCAATTTGGTGAGCAATGAGTTTCCAATGGCTTGCTATAGATAACCAATCTATCAATCTTGGAAGTCAAGCTTTCCACCCTATGACAAATCCTTAATAGTCTCATTCGGACATTCATTTTGATTGGTTTGAACTGAGACGCAGATCTCATAGAGGATTTCGAGTTTAGATTTTTACATATGCACATTTTTTAAGGGGTGATTTTGACTTAACAATTCAAAGTTAACTACCCCTGTAGTCACATGTCTTAGAAAACATTATAAGCATCCATTGCATTAACATGAATTGAACTTAACCTTTGACGTTTTCTATATTTCCACAAATCACAATTCTGTTTTGTATCTATACCCGAATCGCAATTTTGTTGAATGTAAACATTAAAACAAACTCACTGAAGACGATTGCATTGGGACGAGACCTGGTTTACAATGAAACTGTCACAATAATACTGTGGCGATGAGATTGTCAGTGAGTGGCAGCAAGACTAAAAGGGGACAAAAGGTGTGGGAAATGAAGGGGGGGTGTAATAGCCTAATAGGGAGTATGATAAGAGAGGGGGAGGGGTGAAAGAAATGAGAAGAGAGGTCGTGACTTTTTACTCTTTTTCGTTAAAAAAAAGTATTGGGTGAAAAGAGGAAAAAAGGGATTGGAATAGTAAGGTCCGGCCAAAAATTTCATGCCCAATCCAAAATAAACACTTCAGAAAATTTACAAATGATCCATAATCTTTTCATTTTCATATCTTTAAACTTTTCATGCTAGATTAACCCAAGAGAAAATAAAAAAGAAAACATTTTCATATCTGAACTCAGGTTCTCACCTCCAAATGTTGCTTTTTTTTTTTTAATCAGCCAAACTGCAATACACTCACCCTAGGAATACCTATTTGCAAATAACTAAATTAGACTTCAGTTCACCAACTGAATTTGTATCATGGCCATTTATTGATAGACTCTTTGGGTCTGGTTAGTTGAAACTCAATTTGTTCAAGTAATGGCATGACAAGTTTTGGAGAGATTCTAAAAGACAAAAAAATTATCTTAGCAACAATGTCATGCAATAACAAAAAAGTTTGTCTTGATTTATTTTTTTTCTCTATCATAGCAACGGATTTTTAAATGTTTATATTCTCCACAAGAAATTCCTTCCAAAGTCTATTGAATAATCTCTATAGATTCCATCATTTTACTCATTCGAACTAAATAAGGAGCTAACAATCTTCTTTTTGTCATTGAACTCCTCAATCACATTTTTCGTAACATTCATAATTATCCATTTTACAGATATTTCATTGTATTATGGATTTAGTAGAATTTATTGCTAACAATTGGAGCCTCAAATTTACCATCTTAAACCAATTTCAACTAGTCAATGTACAGCAATTCTGTCTATAATAGTATATTAAGGCATATGAAAAATTCATTTAGGTTTTGGTACACACAATTAATGGAGTCATTACCTTTTTTTTCTTTTTAAAGTGTATGTTTATATATATGACTATAATAAAGAAACAAAAATGGTTTATGCTCTCTCAAATACTTAATATAAACTTGAGTGGATTGCATTGGACCTCATGTTGTGCTTTCATTTCCTCTTACTCGTATTAATAATGTATGAAAACCGTATCTAAATAAAAACAATATGTGACAAATTTAACTTATTTTATTTTCTTTTTTTATCAGTGCTTATAAAGAACTTTAACTAAACTGGTACTAACTTATATCTCGTTTGATCTATTTCCTTAAATTGGTAAGTCTCAATGACTTGTTGTATGAGGAATTTTGAGGGATCTGGATTTTTCATTCATCTTATCGTGCCCAAACTTCACAACTTGTTCAGCTACCCCCGACTAAAATAATCTATTCCTATCCCTAGAGAACACATTAGGCACCACAAGGTGTGAATCCCCAAGGAACTAATAGAAGCTTTTGCTTTATTTTTAACTTGGTTTTGTATTAAGAGTGAATCTTATATGAAAACCAAACATGCGATTTCCGGTCCCTACTCTCCCTCGGACTAAAAATAACAGCAACAATGCAACAAAACAACCAATAAGTAGAAGAATATTATTTTGTAACGATACAACATTTTCTCAATTGAAGAGACATAAAACTAACAAGAGTATGTAATTTCAATCAAATAACTCTTATTCACTAATTCATACAACACATGATGTCTTGTGGGAACGAGAAGTGTAAATGAAAAAGTCTTACATTGAACAAGAATGATTAAGTGAAGCAGATGGAATGATCCATGCCACTAAAGATCTATGGTTTTGGACTTTTGGGTTGAATGTAGTTTCAGGTTCACTCCTATAATTTGATGTTTTCAACCCTCACATTTCCAATAGGTTCAATAACAAACTTTCATGGGATGATCATGCTGGATTTTTTTAATCCTACGTAGAGTAACATTGTCAAGTAGTAAAATTCAGAATAATTGAATACGAAATATTGTGTAGTAGAAAGTCACTTCCTTGCTATCAGTGATTACTTCATTTCAAGCAGAAGGATATATTTGCATAATTCAACTAACTCACCCCTAGAAAGAACACCACAGCATTCAATAACCATAAAAAAAAAAAAAAAAGGTACAAATCAAAATTCATCACATTGTATTAACATTACTAAAAACTCAACAGGGAGAAAAGAAGAAAATAAAAAATTTACATACGTATACAATCAGTTATACACTTAAACATAAATAAATACCTGTGCAGAAGGTGTATAAGAAAGAATGCGAAACGAAACTAAGTTTGCCTTTTGGTAGAGTGAATGAGATGAAATAAAAGTGAATTGAAACAAAAGTTTTAAAC
Source organism: Glycine tomentella (assembly GCA_007407185.1). NCBI lineage: Eukaryota > Viridiplantae > Streptophyta > Magnoliopsida > Fabales > Fabaceae > Glycine > Glycine tomentella. The sequence goes on along the minus strand of PYAF01001746.1, from coordinate 172,272 downwards.
TAGAATATATAGAATGGAAAAGTGTAACCCTAAAATCCTTTGGGTCCACTTTCGTTCAACACAAGGGGTTTCTGAGCCATGGCGAGGCAATACTTGGAGATCTCTCTGAACTTGGGGACACTCCTGAGATCAACCTTGGTTCCATCCTTGAGCGTTATGATAACGTCACCCCACTCTCCGATAAAGCGCGGCACGACCTGCACGTCCTTGATGACGGAGTAAGCGAAGTCGCTGCGGTCCTCGCCGGTGAGGCCCGAGATGACGGTGACGCGGAGGTTGGTGAACCTGTAGCGCAGGAACATGGCGCGTGACACCGCGGCGAGGGTGAGGGGGAGCCAGAAGAGGGTGAACCCGAGGAGGAGGTTCGCGGCGAGGTCGCCGTAGTGGGCCCCGCCGTCAAAGAATATGGTCTCGCCGGAGGTGGTGGTGGTGGAGGTGGTGCGGGGGTTGTTGGTGGGGGAGGACACGTGGAGCCGCGTGAGGCGGCGGTGGAGGGTGTGGGATTTGTGGGAGAAGGGGAAGAGGGAGAAGGAGGTGGAGGTGGAGGAGGGTTGGTAGCTGACGGTGGAATTTGTGGCGGTGGTGGGTGGTGAGAGGAGGGGAATGGAGGCCATGTGTGTTGGAACTTGGAAGTAAGTGTAACTGTAACTATGTTATCCGTTTAGTTTGGAACTGAGAAATTTGAGTGGCAGGTAATGAAATCTTCAAAGACTTGTGGGGACCACTTTTTCCTAAGTGGCAATGATCTATCCACGTGGCTGGTCATTGACCACTTATGGTTGATGTTGTTGTTCTTCAAAGGCCCAATGCTTTTGATGGGTTCAAATATCGCAGGCCTGCATTGTCAAGCCCACAAAGTCCGTACCATGAGTCCAAGCCCATTTGCCCAGTAGTTCTAGTTGTACCATTTGCTTCCTTACGTGAAGTAGGAATAGTAAAATGTTATGTTAATTACTATGTATGTGATGTGAAAAATTGAGACTGACACAATGTATTATTACTTCTGGTCTCAATTATAAATAAAAAGGACATAATTTATATTTATTAAGAAAATTAATTAACTCATTAAATTTAAATTTTTATATTAAAAAATGACATTTTTCTAAATTATATTTTCATTAGAACTTGACATCAACATAAAAAAAGTCTTTCATCTTATTAAATGAAGAATATTTTAAAAAGAATCTCATCAAATATGATTTCATTAGTTAAAATTTATTTATATTTAAAATAAAAATAAGAAATTTTTGTTATTTATATTCAATATCAGAAGAGAAAGTATATATTACCAAAATGAAATTTGTTGGGTAAAAATAGAGTGCGCTCGTAATACCCTTAAACACAATCAAACCAAAATACGAAAACGTAAACAGATCAAAAACATGAGAACAGAGATGGAGAAAAACACACAATCAAAATAACTTTACGTGGAAGAAAACCTTCTTCAACGTGAAGAGGAAAAAAAAACTCACGGGACCAAGTTCAAAATCAATTCACTATTATCAATAATGGTTACAATCACTTTTCTTTAGCCTTTCACCGTATATGCTTTCAAACCTTCACCAAGTATGGTGGGAATCACTCTCTACAAGGGGTTTCTCTCAACCTCTCGAAGCACTCTCTTAGAACTGTTGCCTCCTCTCAGCCCTCAAACGAGAATTGTTCATTTTAGAGCCTCCATCTATAAATGATGTATTTATAGAGAATTAGGTTTAGAGATTTCAGCACCCTGTGTGAAACAACCGCTTCTACTTTGTTTTAATTCATATTTATTTTATAAAATTACAGGTTTTTTTTTTTTTTTTGAAAAAATACAAGAAGAATGAAGGTTCACATAATTTCTTCGTTAATTTTAAAAACGATAAAAAAAATCATAAAAAAAAATATTTGAAAATGATTTATCAATATAAACGTTAACGCGTTATCTAAATAGCGTAGTTTAAGTCATTCACACATACTTGCCATACAAACCATTATTACCAGTTTATAGTTTGATGCTTAAACAGTCCAAATAGTCCATACAGTCCATAATACAGAGCACAGTAGAGAACATGCAAACAGAGAATTATCACAACAGTCTTCACCAAATCTTCTTGTACAACTTCCATTTCACTGTTCCTCTGCTCGCCCAAATAATTGGGGTCATCACAGGTGTCAACCACAAGACACAAAATAGGGTAAGTCATGATAAACAAAATTTAAATACAACCAAAATATTAGATGCAGAAAATTAGACTTACGTACTAACTAAATAAAATACAGAAGACATATTATAATCGTTATTACTATTTTTTTTCACCCATAAATTAAATAATTTCCTTTCCACTCACAGCACATAAAAAAATGCATGCTCATCTTTATTATATGATGCATGACTGAGATCTCAGCAACGTCTAAATAATTGTGGCCACTATCAAATAACCCCACCCTCACCTTAGTGGAACGAACTTATCCATCCGGTCAGGGTAGCTCAGTGGCGCGTAGGATTATCACTCCCATCCATGTGATCATCATGGTGGTGTGGTCCTCACTGTTTCTACCCCCTAGTTATATGGACTCAGTTTAGTTATCTGACACTCCTCTTTAAGAGATTTAACATCTCATCATCATCATCATCATCTCAAATTCTACCCCACCGGGTAGGTGCACATGGAATGCATAACGGGTTCATTTTATCTCTTTATTATTTCGTTTTCATCATCCCTTAACATCACAGAGTCATTTTCACAGGGCCTTCATCCCAGACTCATCACAACATCACAAGGGTACAGTTTTATCACCATATCATCACAGAGAATGATTTTTAACACCAAATATATACTGTCAACAACCCTCATATTTGAATTATATCAAATATCATACAGTTTCATCATACCTTACCGAACTAAACTTCTAACCACTTACTTCAAAATTAATATATCTTCATGATTGAATTAGAATAGCTATGACAACAACAATAGAATAAAGTAAATCAAAATAAATCAAGTAACATCAAAATAATTTCTTAAGAGATAATAGCAAAAGAAATAAAAGATTACCAAACCACATCAACATAGTATACTTAAGAGATATCAGTGAAAGAAAGAGTTAAAATTTTAAGTAAGGTTCATTTCAAAATAAAGTAACTTAAGAAACATAAAATATATGTTATCCATAAGTGATTAAGCATTACATACTTGATCTAGAATCAATAATTAAGAAGAATAGGTGAACAACTTAACAGAGAATAAATCAATTAACTAAGCCACCACATTTCCATAAATACATAACATTCAAGAGATATGAAAATTCATCTATACCATCTCTTAATCAAAATAATTTTCACCACATAAATCTAATCATCAAGCATCAATTAAAGAATTAGATGAAATTAATTTCTCTCATATTACCCATCAAATTAAATCCTTACTAAATAAAGTAGTAGTCTTATGTATGGTTAAGTACTTAAACTTTATTTATCAAAGCCTCCCTATACCTCAAGTGCTTTTCAAACTTTGGACCAACTGCTCCTTTGCTACCAAATTTCACGTGGCCTTGCTTTTTTTTTCCTTGAAGAATGTTTGTGAAAATGATGGCTTAAAGGATGCAAGTGTGTACGGTTTAGTGTGTGATGTGTGGGAACTCAAAAACTTGAAAGCAAAGTTCACATGTGGTGGGGTAAAAACTGCACAGTTTCTCTCTTTTAGTGGCTGTCCACATTTTCTTCATTCCTTTCCTTATATAGCATGGTTCCATCATTGCTTGAATCCTATTGGTTAGAAACTTGACTCCCTTGGTCCACACAAAGCTGCTGCACGGTTTGGATATTTGGAGGAGGAAGCCAATTTGAACTTTGCTTCCTTTCATTAACTGTAGATTCCTTTGGTCTCAAAAAATCTCCCTAGTCTTTGCCACTTGCAAACTGCTGGTCTTGTTTTTGATTTGGCCCTCTCCTTCTTAATTCCTTGGCCATTCCACGTGATCTTCCATCATCCAAAGGCTGTGCAGATTTTTTTTTTCTTTTGTACTCCTTGACCTCTTTGACCGTAGCACTTGGTCCCAATAATACATGTGGTATTTTTTTCCTTCTCCACCGTGTATATATCTTTTAGTGACTTATGTTTTGTCTTTTGTTTCCTAGTTAATTTAATTGCATAGATAACTCCATCCTTCCCCTCCATTTTTTTTTTGATCATACGGTTTAGCCTAGCTCCAACAATCCATACTACACTTGTTTTCTTTTAAATAGCATAATTGTATTTACTTGTTGTTTTAATTTATAACTTCACTAATCCATCTTAATAAATAAGTTTATTTAACTTATAATTACAAGAAAACTCCTAAGATTATGTTTATTACTTTTATAAAATTTTCTAAGAACTAGAATAGCTTAAGTTGAATTTTATTTTAAAATGTGTATTAAGTGCTAAAAATCCCTCTAGATAGTGAATTATAATTTTCTAATCATCCTTAAATATTTCCTTAAATCCATATTCAATAAGTAAAATATTGGGGTGTTACACTGTGGGCTGAGGTCAACACCTTGGAAATTGGGCCTAAGTCAAACATTCCTATTTTTCAGTGCAAAGGGATTTGGGCCAAGCATTAAAGCAAAAATTATCCAACAAAATTAACGGAACAACAATTGAAGGTGAGTAGAGCTTCACAAAATTAAACTTCTGATAGTCCGTAATAATTTATGAGTACATGTGAGTACACACAAGTGGTTGAAGGTATGGTTTCTATGGAAGTGAATTTAATATCTCTTGTCACGACTAAAATTTTGCTTGATAGATAACCTCTTCAGGGAGATACTCTACGCTTAGGAGCTAGTTTAATTATGAGTATCCTCAATTCAATATCTATCATTGATAAACAAAAGTAAGAATAGCTAACTAATAAGCCACACTATTGTCATTTCTCTTTGTAAACACCAACTAGTGCTTTGTGAATGGAAGAACTGCAAGTGGATAAAAAATGTTTGCAATTTAGGCCTATATTCACTACAAAAAAATCGGTATTTCCGACGGTCAAAATCCATCGGAAATCCAAAAAATCCGTCGGTAATCTCGAATTTCCGACGGATTTCCGACAGACAAAAATCCGTCGGTAAAACGGTCGTTGGAAATTTAATTGACGGATATATCCATTGGTAATTTCCGACGGCCCATTCCGTCGAAAACATTTGTCGGAAATTTTCGACGGATATTTTCGTTAGTAATTTCCGTCGGTAATTTATGTTCAGATATAATAATTTACTTTGTTTTATAAAGATTTTTTTTATTATTGATATTATATAACATGATTATAAAATAAACACATATTATAATATGAAAGACTCAAATTCATATATTCAAAAGAAATGTTTTAACAAACTAAATTAAGTTGACAATAAAAATAAAATAAAAGCACAATGTTCAACATCAGATTAGTCATTTTGTGTTTCTAAGTCACTAATCAAAATAGTCATTGTCAGAGTGTCGTTGCTGGTCATATGTTGGTTGATCATTGTTTTCTTGCTGCTCGTCATGTGAGTGATTATGTTGTTGGTGTTGTTGTTGATCAGTCAGTTGTTGTTGCTGTTGCATAATGTTACGAGCTTCTGGAGGTAGAAATTGAAGTACAACTGATTGAAATACTCGCATTTGTTTCGTTGATAGACACAACACCTCCTTTGATTGACGTAACTCCTCCTTTGATTGACGAAGCTCCTCCTTTATTTGATTAATTTTCGCTGAGTCATAGGCATGGCTAGAAGATCTGTGCAAGTTTTGCATGAATGTGTCATCTCCACATTTATAAGAATGAGCAAGATCTCCAGTACTGTAAAGACGTCCCTTACGCATAGGTCCAGCTGCTGCAATCCAACACCGAGTCCTATGTCTTTGTTCTTCAGCAGGGTCCAACGGAGTCATTTCAGAATCACCAACACTAGATTGAACATCAGACCTAGCTTGAGATAATCTAGCCTCAAAATTTTCCTGTCATTGATAAACAATTATTATTTGATCAATTTAATAAAACATAATGTTTAAAAAAAAATCATGGCAAATTATCATCTCACATGTGTCTGCCTAGATCTATCATCGACAAATTCACCATTATCCTTCCGTAAATGTGTTTGTTGGAAAATCTCATCAATGTATGCAGATCGACCAAGTTCCTGAGACTAATTACAAATATTACAGAAAAATATAACATAACCAGATAATAAGTAAAGTACAAAAAATTTCAAATTATAAGTTGTAAAATCATCTTACCAAGCGAATGGCATGATCCTGCAAGCTAATAGAACCACCTGTGTGCATACAGCCACCCTTTTCAGATGCTCGATTTTTTTTTGCCTTTTCACACTTAGAACGATACTCGGGTGCATTCCAATGTAATAATAGATCATTCCAGACACGATCTCCAATCCAATATGGCCTTTTATTTTCATTTCGGGCATCACTGAACATCTCAGAAAGCCTATGAGAGGCTTTTGAGTGAAAAACTTTTTTTTATTTCATTCTCTTCCTCTGGTCTCCAAACCAATTTCCTCTAAAGTAACACAAAGTTATGATATTTAATAGAAATACATCAACACCAATAATAGTACACATAAAAGGAAAAAACAAATCCAAATTAGTATTAGTTGGAACTGATTAACCACGAAGGATTTTAAATATCAAGCACAATTATAAATCAATTTAAATGTTCAATGAGGAACAACATAACTCAATTTAAACGATAAGAAATCCGATAACATTGGTGGTATCATGTACGACATTGAAATTAGTACAAGTGGTGAATATATTACCTTAAAACGTTGGAAAAAGAGTTCTTGATGGTCTTTTGGAATTGCTCCCCATGTTGGCCATGGGTTATCAAATTGTTGTCTATTGGACAATGTGATAGTATTTGCCGCAACCTTAGATGGATGAAAACTTAACAAAACAAATAATTTGTCAATGCAAGTGTCAAAACAGAAAAGGTTATATGATATATAATGGGATTTATGTATATTGTTAATACTTACGCTCCATTGATCAGTGTAATAGTAGGACGATCATTGAGAGGGGGGTCTTCCATCACCAAATTTGTTCTATCTTCATCAGAAGGTATGTTCGCTACACCCGGGGAAGGAGATGGTGTGGATGTAGGCATTGTGGACGGTCCAGTTGCATTAATTGGAGTAGGAGATGGTATACCTTCAGTCGAAGGTCGACATGGTGTAAGTATAACATCTAATGATCTTATTGGCATAGATACACTAGACGGGGATGAGGTAGACGATGGCAGATTATCTCTAGGTGGTAATAGTCTAACCGCATATCGTTTTTTCTTTCCACCTGTCCGATTGTCACTATTATCATTGATCGGGGGGAGGGGAGGATCAGCACCACCTGATGACATATCTATATATACAAAAAAGTGATAAGGGAAATAAAATATGTGAGCATGAACTACATTTAGCCAAGTCGCATATTGAACTTTGACACAAAAAATCAAATACACTAATAAAGTTCAATTCCATTACAACAAAGGACAAACAATACTTCATAAGTCCGGAAGATAAATCTTTAACATGTCTTTAACTACTTTCTGACATTCCCTCTCTGCTGTTGCTGATCATACATATATGGTTTCAGTATTAGCTTTGTGATCCATACAATCTTCACAGTCTAAAGAGTATTCAACTCTTTCAACATCTATACAATTTTCTAAAGTCAGAACACAAATTGTTAATATTTCTCTAAATACTTTCTCACAAATCCTATCTGCGATCTCTGATGAGCCAAACATAGGTTTAGTAGCGTGTTTTTCATCCATAAAATCTTCTAATTCTATAGAGTCTTCAACTTAGTCATCAACCATACAATCTCCTAAATTCGGAAGATAAATCTTTAACATTTCTCTAATTACTTTCTGACATTCCCTCTCCGTAGTCTCTGATCTTACAAACATAGGTTCAAATCTGTGTAAATCAAAAGAGTCTTCAACTATGTTCACATCCGTAGAGTCCTCTAAATCAAAAGAGTCTTCAACTCTCTCTAAATGTATAGAGTCTTCAACTCTCTGAACATCCATAGAGTCATCTAAATCTAAAGAGTCTTCAACTCTCTGAACATCCATGGAGTCCTCTAAATCTAAAGAGTCTTCAACTCTCTCAGCATCCATACAGTCTTCAGTTGTCTTTAGTTTCCATAAACAGTAATTACAAATTCAGCAATAATACAAATTCCTCAAATGATATTGCATGCAAATTATGGAAACAATCACAAACAATTAAATTTAAACAAAATGCTAATCAAATATGCAACATATCAATTGATGATGACATTCATTAAAAGCATTTGAAACATGTAATCATGATCACATATAAAATAAACCTATTTATACAATAAAGTGGTTCAACTTCACATTCATTACAAATAATGAGCTTCAGTTTTTTACACAGTTCATTGAAGTCAATTAAGGAAGAATAATGTCAAGTTCATCTCTAATCCTATTCAGAATTATAAACCTCAAAGTCATCTTCTAATTTCCCTTCATTATCGTCTTCAATATTATTTGATTCTCCATGCAAACTATTTGATTGAGAATCATTTATGAAGACATCATGTGGGTCCACTTCTTCAACTGCACCTCTCTGATCTTGCAATCCAGAAATGCTTTCAACTTCGATGATTTCATTCACATGTGACATTTCCTCTACTTGATAAGGCACATCATTTGTTGCATTGTTAGATTTTATGTAACCCCTGGGCTTTGTTTTAATTGCAACACACCAATCACGCTTGTCCCTTCTTATTGCTGGATATGACACATAATAGACCTTCCTTACATTATGTGCACTAATGAATGGATCAAAAACATTATATCTTTTATCCATTCGAATTTCCATTGTTCCATCTTCTGGATCCACTCTTGTTCCTCTATTAGATGGATCAAATCATTCACAATAAAACAAAACAACTCTCCTAGTATAACTTGTACTGTTATGCTCTAGCTCATATATATGTTTAATTACCCCATAAAATTCATCTGCTCCTCCTTCTGTAACCCCCTTCACATAAACCCCACTATTTATCGTTTTTTCCCCCTCAGTCCACGCTTGAGTATGGAATTTGTACCCGTTGACAAAGTATGTGTGTCATTGTTTAACGTAACTCATAGGACCATATGATAAATCCTTTAAGTGTTGGTTTGTCATATTTATACTTGAATTTACCACCTACATATAGTATAAGAATCAAAATCTTAATTCCAATACAATACAATAATTAACTTAATTATAACATACATACTTGTTCCTGAAACCATCTAGGAAAATCAGCATGTACAGTAATTTGTTGGGTTTGCACAAATGAACTGTCCAAATCTAAAGAGAGATCAATTACGTCATGTTTGCAATTGACAAAAACCATAATTTTTGCACAAAAGTGTGTTAACTTACTCAAGGTATGCCTTAACTTCGGCACAATTAATCAACACATGAACATGGGCTGAGTTTTTTTCTTCATTAGTTAACCAGTGTATGACCTCCTTCCCAGAAGGACGACCTTGTTGGTCAAACACTGATAACATTGGTGGACGTCTTTCAATATCAATTGCAATTTGATTCCTTATGGTGCGCGACGACAACATAAAGTTATGGAAATAATGCGAACAAAAATGGGTTGTCTCACGATGTAAGTAAGATGCGCAAATGGATCCTTCAACCATGGCCTTATTTTTTACTGCTCGTTTACAATCGCCCATGAATCTACAACAATTTCATTAGAAATCAGTCATAAGTGAACATTACACAAATGACTTTTAAAATCGTTGACAACATTGAATATATTACCTTTCAAATGGATACATCCATCTATATTGGACTGGTCCACCAAGTCCAGCTTCATATGCTAGATGAATAGCCAGATGTTCCATAGAATCAAAAAACCCTGGGGGAAATATTCTCTCCAACATGCACAATATGATTGGAATATTTTGTTCCATTCTACGCAGATCATCCTCCAACAAAGTTGCTGAACACAAATCTTTGAAGAAATAACTTATTTCAGTGACTGGATTTAACACATGTGGCGGCAATGAGCTAAAAGCAACAGGAAGTAAACACTGCATGAATACATGACAGTCATGGCTAGGGATGGCAAAGTGGGCCAACCCATCCCAAATGGGCCGGGCTGGCCCACCTCACATAAAAAACGGGCCCGGCCGGGCTGGCCCACTTTTACAAAGTGGGCTGAGAATCTTGGCCCACCCCACTTTATAGTGGGTTAGTGGGCTAGCGGGCCAGCCCACCAGCCCACTTAAAAATTAAAAAAATAATAATAAAAAAAAGAGTTTCAGGCAAAAAAATTTCTTTAATTTTCATCTCCTCTATTTTCATTATCTAAATCAAACACAGGATTAGGCATGCCCAGACAAAGTGGAATTACATACTAGTACACCAATAAAATAATGGCATAACAAGACAATTTGATGTATCTGGAATAGCCAAGTATAACCAGCAGGCAGCAGCACAGTATATTATAGAAAACACAATCTGAGGAGAAAGCAATCAGCAACATTTTACCTCATCAATCATCTTTTGACGTTCAGGAGTCTCAAATTTAGGAGGAGCTTCACGAGACTTAATGGCCAGTGTATGCCTCTCTTCTTTCTTGTAATCTAAAGATCCCAATGCACCATTTGGGTTGGTAGGCATGAATGCAATCAGTGCAACTAAAGCAGTCCTCACTGTCAAAAGATAGTTACATCAATTAAAATAGAACTTTTTACCATCAAAGACATCTACAAGGCTCAGCCTATATAGTTAAAGATAATGCATAAGATCTACAAAAATGAAGGTAATGTGCTAAATAAGAATGATGAAAATAACAGAGATGCATTCACATTCTAATTATACATTAAAATGCAATTACTTTGCTTGATCAGTATTTTCTACCCAATCTTTATAGAATCCAACCTTATAATCTAAGATATGGGAATCAATACAATGCCACTTCTATCTAGAGGAAGCCATGTTTTGTGCCAATGCATAGTATGATTCTACCTAGACAATGATAGTAATTGATAATTATAAAGCACAGAGTCAAATATATCAGGCCGTTTTGTAACTGCAGAATAACAACTAGACACTTATAATCTTGTATATATTTGTGTATATATCCAGAATGCAAAATTCATGATGACATTTATGACCTGTACAATGAGAAACTCTCAATAAATAACTTGCAAAATAGTTTAGCAAACAGAGTGTCAATACTGGAAAGGAATGTTACTTACCGCTCCATGATGGTTGCCAATGCTCAGGGTGATGATTTGATATGCTCAAGCAAATCTTGGTTTGAGTCTCGAAACAACCATTAGGCTGACAGCATATATTAGGGAAATTTATAAGCAAGTAGGGATCGAATTTCTTCAAAGTTCAAAAATAAAATAAAAACAGTTCATTAAGTTAATACAAGAATCTAATCAGTTGAGAGGGAAGGAAGCAACATCTTACTGTCAACAACATGAATGAAGGGGGTTTGAATGGATACTCTGAAGGCAACTGTATAGGGACAATCCACTGTCCATCAACATGCTGACTAGATAAAAGGAATTGTGACTGCATAATCAAATGCTACATCCAATCATCCAATTAAATAACATATATAAGTGGGAGAACAATTATTGATAGTCTGATACTAGATTAATACATTAAAATAAAGTTATCAAAGCAACATCCAATCATCCATACATTCAATTTAAAATTTGCTAAAAACAACTTAGAAACATTACAACTTCCAAAATACAAAATAATTAAATTGAAGTAGCTGCATCTAAGCATCTTCAATAATTACAGAATTTGATCCCCTAGAAACACTTGGATCCATATTTAAAGCAGAAAAGTCATCTTCTCCATCTTCAGCTACAAATTATAATCCAAAAATAAAAATAAAATTAGCTAATGAATAATGATGATTTAAAAGAAAATTAATTGAAAATTTAAATTGTAAAATAATGAAATTAAAGAAACTACCATCATTAGCAAAACCATGCAGCCAACTACGAGTACAAATCAAGGCTTCGACATTTTTTGATAAGAGACGATTTCTATACTTGTTAATAATATGTGATCCAATGCTAAAAGCAGATTCAGAAGCCACTGTAGTAATCGGAATACTCAACACATCACGAGCCATTATGGATAATTCAGGAAAACGATTATGATTATCCCTCCACCATTGCAAAACATCCAACTCTTCATAGTACACAAAATCCAAGTTTGGCTCATCCAGATAAACATCAAGTTGAGACTTTCCTACTTTAGAAGCAAGTTGACTACTATGCATTTTCAATTCCTATTACATTTGACAAGTTGAACACAAAACAAATAAAATAAAATCAATCAAGTATTACA
>PYAF01001746.1:147632-159796 GCA_007407185.1 Glycine tomentella | reverse complement strand
TAAACTTTCTCATCCTACCCTCAGATCCCTTCACATACTTGACACTCTCTCTAATTTTATGTAAGGCATCACTAGCAACTTTCAATCCTTCTTGAACAATAAGATTCAAAATATGTGCAGAACAACGAACATGAAAAAACTCTCCATCACATAATAACCAACCACTTGTTCCAAGATCATTTTTCAAAATGTCTTGCATGTTATCATTGGCAGATGCATTATCTAAAGTGAGAGAAAAAAATCTTTTGTTCTATTTTCCAATCCTTCAAAAATTGAAAAATCCTTGAAGCCAAGTCAAATCCAGTGTGAGGAGGAGGCATATGACAAAAATTAAGAATTTTGCTATTTAACTTCCAATTAGCATCAACAAAATGAGCAGTTAAACATATGTAACCCTCACTAGTACAAGAGGTCCATAAATCAGAAGTTAAACATATTCTATTTGGAATACTAGTCATAACCTTTTTTAGCTTCTTTTTCTCTTTCTTGTAAATGGTTAGGACATCAGATTTTAAAGTATTCCGAGAAATAGGCAATGCATCAGGATTCAAATATTTAATCCAACTTCTAATCTTTTTATACTCAACAAAGTTAAAGGGCAAGTCATGCTCAATGATTGCAGCAACACACATCTCACGTGACACCATTTGATCTAACTTTGGAGATTTCAATTTTCCTTGTAAATCTACCATCATTTGACCAACATCTTCAAATTTAATTCCCTTACACTTTGAGATATGACGATTTAAATGAGATGTCCCATATGCATTTCCCCCAATTTTATACTTTGTTTTACAGGCCTTACACTCAGCTCTTTCTATCCCATCATCACCCACTCCTATCTTAGTGAAAAACTTCCAACAATCCGAACTTGTTGATTTCTTTTTCTTCTTGATTGGTTCATCATCTTGAGATGATTCAATAGGTACTTCAGAATTTTCAACATGTTCATGCTCATTCACAGTCTCAGACTCCATATTAAAACTCCAAGACAACTATCCTAAATCAAACATTAAATGGAAAATAGAAAATCAACCTCAGCACCAGGAATAACATACATTATTTTCAGCTACCACTTGCACTTTTGAAACTATCATAAATCAAACATTAAATGAAAAATATATAACAAACAAATTATACTAAAGTGCAAATCAGGAATAACATACTTATATTTTTCTATTCTAAATGGGACAACTTTAATAAAAATGATTACACTAAAGTGATTATTCTAAATGGCTAAATATTTTATGAAGTTTTGTTTAACTTCATAAAATATTTAACCATTTCTAATCAATCTATTTTCATATAAAAAATGCTACTTCTTTTAACTTATCAACCAATCCAAACAAAATCAGACACCTAACCTTTACCTACTGCACAAAATCAAAAGCTACGCAGAAACACATAAGACAGGATACAATTTATTTGCAGAGCATACAGAACCATTTTGCCTACAATTTACAAGCTGCAACACCCACTGCCCACATCCATACCCATGGGAGTTTTTTGTTTCATACATGCTTATCGTATCTAGTTAAATTTATTCTATATGATCTTGTATTAATTGTAAAAAATTATGTGAAGTTATCATTTAAAAGAAAAATCTAACATTTCAAAAAATCTTACACCACTACTGCATTTCAATCTTAACTCTTCCTAATAAAGATTAGCAGTTGAAAACTACTTTTATAAAAAAAAATAGGATTAATATTCTTTTATTATAATTTTCAATTTATGATTAATTTAACAACTCAATTAATTACAATCATTCATTAATTAGTTAATAATCTATTGATGTGCCAAAATTGACAATTTATAAAGGACAACCAAATCCAAATGTTACAATTAAAAGTTAATCAAATATTAAAATTAAAAATTGAGAAGATTAAAATATGAATTTAAAATTAGAAAACTAAGGAGACCTAAATAAGCACTGAACAATCCGTTACTATATGAGCACAAAAGAAAATTCCACACATTCCAATCACTTCATGACCACCCTTATATATCAATATATGGAATAAAAAAATAGAACACGTACACTAGCCAGAATAATGACATGTTTCCTTAAAAAATACATGGTGAAGAATATGCTTGTAGCTGTTAAATAATCTAACACTAAAAACCCAGGGAATGGGAGAAATGACTTTACATGAACTCCTATATAAACAATCATTTTCATAGAAACCACTAGACCTTTGGAACAAACAATACGAGCTTAAGTCAGACTATGGCAGAGCCATAATTTGATGGAGAAATAATTCACTGCCACAAGCATTGTGAAATCACAATACAAAAGAAAAGCAACAAAATTTCGACACTACAAAGAGCATGTCAAGAAATTAAACTGACAAAAAAGCACAAATTGGGCAAAACATGAAAACCCAGTATCAAAAATGCATATCAACATATGTAACAGACAGTGAAGAAAATTCAAGACAAAATGCATAACCATGTGCTTAAATTTTTTAAATGGAAATAAAAGTCTCAGAACATGACAAAATTAAGACATGATAATGGATAAGCAAACTGCCCTAGTGCCCTCAAACTTCTGGTTTAGGATAAGTTTTAATTTGGGTTAGCTTATACCGTATTCAAAAATCAAAACAGCTTACATAATCTGATAATCAAAATGTTCACAACTGAGAAAGAAGCAAACTTTCTTCGAAATAAACTAAATCCAAATTCAAACAAGCACTAAAATGCAATAAAACCCAAACATTCAACAAAATGTTCACAACTGCAAGTCTCTGTAGACTTATCATCTAAACAGTGTAAAACCGCAAGAACTCTAGTTAGGTGGAACAGAACAGCTGAACAAGGTACTTCAAATTTAGCAAAAAATCGAAAAAGAAAACCTGATACGGTCACTACAGGAGCCAGGCACAAGCTCGTGATGGCCAACGGTCACTGCAGGGGTGCCAGGGGGAAGCTCGTTGTCACGCCGTGCCGGAAGCAGCTCTTCTTTATCGTCTCTCACTCTCGAGTCTTGCTTTTGTTTCTCCACAGCACAGCTGCACAGGACGTGAGGTGAAGCCGTGAAGGTGATGAGGACTGAGGACGCGAGGTGAAATCGTGAAGGTGACTAAGTGAGGATGCAAGGTGAAGCCGTCAAGGTGACTACTGAGGTGTGACCGTGTGAGAAGTGATAGAAGGCAGAAGCTGGAACTCTGGAAGCAGTGAGTGAACACAGAACATTGAACAACCCTTAACCCTAACTATTATCTTTCATTCTTTCTATTTTTTTTTTGTTTTTATTAGAGCAAACTCAACAAAGCAAATGCCAAAAAATGACTCACTATGAAAGTCGCGTGCTCCGTGCGTGGACAAGTGAAAGTGTACACTGGAGTGTGTGGTGTGGGCCTGTGGGGTTTTTTTTTTTGTGGGCTATGGCCCGGTGGACTGACCCGGCCCGGCCCCACTTTTGGCCCGCATTTTGGTGGGCCGGGCTGGCCCGACCCGTTTACGCAATGTGGGCTTCAACATTCAACCCAACCCACATTTTTTTGTGGATTACACGGGCCGGCCCGCCGAGCCTGGCCCGTTTTGCCAAGGCTAGTCATGGCTTTTCATCCCATGCATCGTTCCCTTAGCAACATTGGCACATCTCGCCAAGTTAGAACAATAACCATTTGATATTCTTAGTTCTTTTATCCATTGACATACTAACTTTGTTTGGTCCACAGTTAGAGTGTAATTTGCTTTTGGCTTTATGAACTTCCCGTTAGCCCCCAACTTCATCTCCAGGTCTCTCCGCCTATAGTACACGGCTAGGTCCAACCTAGCTTTCTCATTGTCTTTTGTCTTACCACTAACATTCATGATAATGTTGAATATGTTGTCAAATTTTTTTTTAATGTGCATAACATCAAGATTGTGTCGCAACAAATTATCTTTCCAATATGGAAGATCCCAAAAGATGCTTTTTTTTGTCCAATGATGCCACTCCCCATATCCGTCTAATGTTGGTGGAGGTACACCAGTTTCAGTGACTTTTGGCAAATCCCTAACCCTTCGCCAAACTTGTCTAGGTGTCAACATACGTGGTGGGTCATCTGTTTCCGTTTTCCCTTTCTTGAACGCATTTTTGTTCCTTGTAAATGCATGATCATGTGGTAAGAACCTACGATGACAGTCAAACCAAGAAGTTTTCCTCCCATTTGCCAACTGGAAGGTCTTTGTGTCCTCCATGCAATACGGACATGCCAATCTACCATGTGTTCCCCAACCAGACAACATGCCATACGCAGGAAAATCATTAATAGTCCACATCAAAGCAGCCTTCATCATGAAATTTGATCCTCTTGAAACATCGTAAGTCACAACACCATCCCACAATGTTTTCAAATCATCAATTAGAGGTTGTAAATAAACATCAATCCCAACTGTTGGATTAAATGGGCCTGGTACCACACAAGTCAAAAACATATAAGGTTTAGTCATACATAGTTCTGGAGGAAGATTATAGGGGGTAACAATGATCGGCCAACAAGAATAAGGTGTAGATGATGCTTGAATATATGGGTTAAATCCATCTATGCATAAACCAAGTCGAACATTTCCGGGATCAATAGCAAAGTTTGCATGTACCCGATCAAAGTGCTTCCAAGCTTCACCATCAGAGGGATGTCGTAACATGCCAGAACTTTTTGTATTGTCATGGTGCCATGTCATTTGGGTTGCAGTTTGCATTTATGCAAACATTCTCTGCAACCTTGGTATTATAGGCAAGTAGAGCATCGCCTTAACTGGTACTGATTTTTTATTCGTTGATCCAACAGTACTAACACGATACCTTGGCTTGTTACAAAATTTGCATTCAGTTAATGCCCCATCATTTTTATAATACAACATGCAACCATCGACACAACAATCAATCCTTTTAGCCTCCAATCCCAACTTAGATACTAACCTCTTCGCATCATAAAAGCTTTTTGGCAAACGTTCTTTTATAGGTGTGACATCCAAAAGCATTTTTGAAATAAACTCTAAGCATTGGTCAGGAACATTCCAATTGGACTTACAAGCTAAAAGTCTTGCAGATATTGATAATTTTGAGTCTGATGCCCCTTCGTACAAGGGGTGATTCGCATCCACCAATAAATTGTAAAATCTTTGTGTATCTTCATTTGGAGGCTCTTCCATTGTATTTGAGTTCGGAACTTCAAATGTCTCCGCCTGTCTGAGAGCATTGCACATCATCTCTTGCATTAACAAAAATTCTTCTACTTGACCAACATCTCTTGTGCAATTTGATGCATCCATGTAACTATTCTCGTCATTTAGACCAAAATGTGACATCTCTTCACCATGATCAGTCCAAATCCAATAATTAGGCCTAAACCCATTTTTGTATAAATGAACTTTCACAAGTCTATCCTCCAAAATCCAAGTACAATCACATTTAACACAGGGACATCTGATCCCCCCATCATTGTGATAACTTTGTTGTTGACTAGCTTTGGTTACAAACTCATCAACCCCCTTCACAAAAGACTCTTTCAGACCATTTCTACGACTATAACATTTATCGTACTTCCAAAGACGATGGGAAGGAATATAGTTCATGTTCTGTATATTATGCCAAAAAAAAGGAACATTCATACGGAGTCACCCAAGTAATAGAATTAGTCTTCCTAATTGTACTGATGTTTGAGTTTAAGTCAAAAAATAACATAATAATGTTTGCATTTATAATTGAACAAAGTGTCACACATAAATGACATTAACACAATCAATAGTATAAATAACACATGCATTATATTTATACACTTTATTTTTTTGTTAAGGTTATACTGTAAAATAGGGATCTTGACACTCCTTGAATATGTTGTTATAGGTGTTAATTGTCTGACAAAGTTGGATAAATTGTAGTGGAAAAAGTACCTGCGTATGCTACTGATGGAAAAAGGCTGGGGATCCCACACACGTATGTAATGCTCTTTCCTCTGCTCCACGAAACTAACCATAATTAATTACAACTTTACAATCACCCCAATGTAGTGGTTCTCACTACCTATGGGGCCTTGTTGTCATCACCCAAGTAAACAATATTTTGAACTTAAAGAGATTAGAATTATTGACAGAAAACATTAGTGATGCCTTTAATAAATATAACAACCCTACTTATAGACTACATCATAACCTATAACATTAAGAAAGGTTACATTATAGTTAAATCATTTAACTTGTTTAAATCAATAATGGTTGTGTAGTTTTTAATAACAAAGAGAGCTATAAGAGAATGTTATGATTAGTTCAGCTAGTTGGGTAGACCACTGATTCGTTCATGAAGAAGAAAAATAAAATATTGCAGCTAGCACAGAACAGGAGTCAGTCCAACAATTGTTATATGTAAATATGCTGAGCCACTTAGTGTCTTCATATGTCTATTCAACTTGCCTGTTATTCTACAGGTTACTAATTTGTGCACGGTAGTTTATCTTCTTTTTGCTGGTAAAACTGGAAAAAATAAATGAAATCATGGTTAGTGATAAATGTTGGATTACATGATCAAATATATTAGCCATCTAACAAGTCCCACCTTCTTGGTATGATTTCAGTGGGAAAGGCTCAACCATATGAATACTTCAACAAGCCATCTAAACAATTCTCCTTTCTATTTGTATGATAGGTAATAATATAGTAAGCTATTATAAAACTATATGTGAAATAAGGTGATTCATTTTGCTTTATAGATAATTTCAGGATGTCCATTGGTTCTGAGGATTGATTTTCAAACGGTCCAACAACCATATTAATATACTCAGTTTAGCACAATTGATAGCACCATCAATAGCACTTTCATGGTAATACTACAATTCTAATTGGCTCACAAAATTTGACAGTGAAGAATATCAACGAGAAGGAGAGTGCTGGAAGGATGCCTGGGAAGAGAAGGACAGTGCTGGAAGTGTAACGCCCCCTCAACCATCAGGGTCATTACCAAGCATAAACCATAATCAAACATATAATCAATCAGAGTTTAAACAGTTTGGAAGCATATACTAAAAGTGACATCATCAAATGTCATCTGCATAACACTGTACACTATAATATGGTGAATATACATACATCTCTGTTCAGGTACAAAACTGTACAAATATCCCCTCAGGGTACAAGATAATCAAAACCAAAGGCTAAATACAAAGCATCAGAGCCACGAGCTCATGTCATCTAAGCCTAAGGTTCACAAACAACAGCTATCCCTGCATAGGCTTCTTGCCTTGGGACCTATCTGCTCCTCCTGAGGAATCACCTGCAAAACATAGCCCCACACAAGGGGTGAGATATAAAATCTCAGTAAACTCAGGGCCCTTGAAGGTATTTCCTTCCCCTGGTTCACTGACAACCATATATATATATACAACATAACTATCATCAGTGCACATCAATACACATCCATCTACCAAAACCAGGGTATATTCATGGTATACAACCATTCATCACATCCATAACTGTCATGCAGAGGCTACATCTAAGTATATAGGAACATCTCCACCCAAGGAGGCTACCTCTATATACTAGGAACATCTCCTGCCTGTATACACCTAGCGGAGGCTTCCTCTGTATATATAGGAACATCTCTCACACGAGGCTTCATCTATATATATCAGGTACATCTCCATTTGGTGAGGCTACCTCTGTGTATATAGGTACATCTCTACTCACGAGGCTTCATCTATATATCATAGGAACATTTCATCCTCTATCACAATACAATTGCCTGAGGAGGCTACCTCTGTGTATATGGGAACATCTCCCTGCAGGAGGCTACGTCCATATCACAGGCACATCTCTCAACAGATCTTCCTCAATCTCAATCATCTATCCTACTACCATAGGATACTAGTCAAGCAAAGCATGCATATTCAAGTTTTATAATCAGCCAGGCATGCTATAAATCAATCAAATCATAGCTATGCATATCAATCCCCCATCACAGGGTTCAGTTCACATTTCACACATAGCAGATCAACACATCTCAATTCCCTTTCACAGGGCACAAATCATCAATCAATAGGCATTCACAGCATACCAGAACCATCACCTCACTTGGTGAATGGTGGAACACAGCAAAGGATATACAAACAAGAACCAAGAGCTTACCTGCTCTATACAGATCACCGGCTCTCCCGGCCTCGTGGTCAACACCACCAGAGCTGTCAAGCCCACGTCCTACATAAGAACAAGCACATAACTCATCAAGTACGGTCCTAAGCCGTTAGAATGAAAGGAAACTATAATCCTTTCTACATAACATATAATAAATCACTTCACAAGTGATTCTCAGACCCTCACAAGGATCCTACTCAGCCTACACAAGGCTCCAGAGCCTCAACTAAGACTCTGATCAGGCTAATATCAAGCATATCCCTGCTTTAGCCTTCTCAATATCAAACTTCTCATTAGCATCAATATCAGCTTACACAGCATCTATACTATCTCAGGAACAACTTTGTCAACTATTCTAAGGTTCATACTAGTCATATCACTAGCCTTTTACCTCTGCTCATACATACTCAGAGCCAAAATCAAACTTCATCAATAATGATGATTCAAGGCTCTAACTTCCTTAGAACAATGCTCTGAGCATAGAACTCTACAGAGTCCAAGCCTAATAACGACTCTAACACCTCCAAAAACAGCTCTCAAGGTATTCAAAACCAACCAAAAACCCAAACACAGAATCAACGGCTAAAGCTCGAGTTTCTTACCTCTATGTAGCCCAGACACAACAGAGAATCACTTTCCCTAAGGCAGATCGCTCAAACAAAGCTTCCTTTGCCTCTGATTCTTCGATTCCAAGGGCTCCCTTAGAAATCTCGATCTCGCCGTTTACCGCCTCTTGCCGAGAATAAAGCCGGGTCACTAGCTTATCTCGAGGCTCTAAACACTTTCTCAGTTGGGTCGGAGGTGTTTAGATGAAAGATGGAGAAGATACAAAGCTCTCTCTCTCAACAATGGTTGTTTCTCTCTCTTCCTTTCCTCCATTTTCGTCCAAATGAGCTTTATATATAAAGGCTGCCCGAAAGTCCCGCGCGGTTCGCGCCATGCGCCGTGCGGATCGCGCCATACCTCGAATGACCCGCGCCATCAGCATCGTACTCCACGCGGATCGCGTGAACTGGCCGCAAGAATTGGCCTGATCCAGGCTTCCCGCGCTGACCGCGCCAACTCCCGCGCTGGCCGCGCCACAGACTCGAACAACCCACGCTGTTAGCGCCGTATCCACGCTAATAGCGTGAGATGGCCGAAAACATTGGCCTGTTTTATGCATCCCGCGCGGTTAGCGCCACTTGTTCGAATTTGTTTTCTCCTTCTTGTCTTAAGCTTTTCTCTTAGGGATTCTAAAGCACGCTTATTACTCTTAATCATGGCTTAATCTAGGCTTAATCACATGCTTAAAATTTCAAGGTATTACAAGAAGGATGGAATGGATGAACATGATGTAGTTTCATGCTATTACTGCCCAAATGGATCTCATTCCCTATACTGTTCTCCTCCACAAAGTGGTACGTATTCTATCCTCTCTCTCTTCTTTTCTTCAACTTCACAGCCTAGCTTGCTTGGTCTTGGGTGTTCCTTTTGTCTATCATTTAATTTCATGCAACAATTGAAGATGAATAAGAATCTCTTTGCTCTTTCCATCTCGGTTGCAACTCAACAACAAACCACAGGCCAACAATAGCCACATCAAATTAATTACACTATGGGAAAATCTGTAATCAATTGGAGCAACTCACCATTACACCTATCCTGGAATTTTCCATATCAACTTACAAATCAACAATTCATATTTATTTTAGCTTATTTTGAAACCACAATTACTTCTTTTTGTTTCTATTTTTCAAGTAGTTTTTAGTTTATACCAAACATGCAATTATTTACTGCAGCCCCCCATCCTAGCTTCCTATAGTTCCCACCCAGTACCAGTATTACTCTCCAGTAAGTCCTACTGAGCATATCATTTACACCTAATAAGTGGGAACATTTTGTAGGGAGAGAGGAAAAGAAAGGCATAAGAATCTAGGGAAGTGAACACTATCAACTGGTACAACAACAGAGGAGGCAACTACAACGGGAACCAAAACCAGCAGGAGTTTGAGTATCCACTGTGGGTGTTTAATGTTTTTATTCCGCAGCCATTCAAGAAAACACGAAGTTAAATCATATGTTAACTATGAAGGGCTTCAAACATACCTTTTTAATATCTATATGAGTGCTTCAATACAGATAGCCATAACTGAAAGCATGCTCCGAGGCACTCCAACTTTAGTCACCAGCTTCAGATGGAGAAGGCTCCTCTTAGGCTGAGGATGAAGGGGATAAGTGAGTTAGGGTTTGAGAAAAAGTGTGAAAGGAGGAACTTGCTGAGAAATATGAGGTATATGTTAGCTCACTTCCGTATTTGTCACTTTTAAATAAATTATAACAAATATTTTATTATTTTCAGCATCTCAGATTTCAAAGACGCTATCCGTGTGGACCACCATGCGATCAACACCATTTGCCCGAACATTCAAATGGCACTGAAAGATTTCGCGCGATACGCGCGGATTCAGCGCTATCCGCGCGGTAGGTTCTAGGTGCCCCCAGGAATCCCACGCGGCTCGCGTGGAATTGACACGAACAGCGCGAGATGTTCGAGCAATCCCAGTGCCAATGACTGAGCCGACGCGATTCGCGCGAATTCAGCGCTATCCGCGGGGTAGGTTCGAGGTGCCCCCAGGAATCCCCTGTGGCTCGTGTGGAATTGATGCGAACAGCGCGAGATGTTCGAGCAATCCCATTGCCAATGACTGAGCCAGCGCGATTCGCGTGGAATTTGGCGTTATCTGCACCTGGTGTTTGAGTTGCCTACCCAAAACCCCAACGCGGATCGAGCAGAATTGACGCCAACAACGCGACATGTATGAGCAATTCTGTGACAATGACAGAGCTGGCACGGTGCACGCGGCATTTGGCGCTATCCACGCCATTTGTTCTAGGTCAACTATCTTTAATTCATTTTTGATGCTGATGGCGTGGTTTGTCAGGCCACTCACGCTGATTGTTCGAATCAAACAAGGTTATGTCAATCATGCCACACTATCCGTGTGGGATTTGCGCTAATCCCGTGGAGAGTTCGAGTTGAAATTGTCTTGCTTATTTATTTCACGCGACCCACGTGGTGCCTGGCGCTAGCAGCGTCAAATGATCGAATGGATTGATCCATACCAGTTACTTCACGCGAATTGCGTGAGGAGTGGCGCTATCCATGACATTGATAAACCCCCTATGCCTATTCACGCTAACAGCGTGGGTTACCAAGCTATAATATCCTTAGTTTCCAAAAAAAAAAAAAAAAAAAAATGCCCACGCTAACAGCGTGGAGATTAGCGTGGAGGTTAGCGTGGCGGCGCCAGTAGCGTGGAACATGGCGCCGTTAGCGTGAGATCGCACCAGAAGGCTTTTTCCTTCGAACAACTGGCGCGATTAGCGTGAAAATGGCGCCGTTAGCGTGGGAGACGCTCCAGAGGCCATTTCATACGGCTTTATGGCGCGGATAGCGTCAGTTTGGCGTGATTAGCGCCATAGACGCGCCCAGTTGGCACGGTTAGCGCTGTTTATGGCGCGGTTAGCGCCAGTATGGTCTGGAGACCCTTTTTATTCGAATATTTGGCGCAAATAGCGTCAAATATGGCACGGTTAGCGCGGGAACGCGTACAGGGGGCCTATAAAAGGCTATTTTCGCGTTTTGGGAGAGAAAAACTGTTTCTCTTCTTCCTCCTCCAGCCCCATCCGCCATTGATGACCTTCCAAGCTCTCTAGACCTCCATTCTTCGATTAAACACTTGATTTTACACCCAAACCTTGTGGGAAACCTCTAGTGAGCTTGAATCCTTCCTTATTTCTCCTTGAAACCCCCCAAATCAAAGAACCCCTTTTTCAAAGGAAGTTCGTAGAACTCGAGTTCGGCGAGGAACGGCGACGATTCGTGGTTACCCAAGCTAGGGGAAGTCGTCCTTGGGCCTTCCTTGTCATCTTTGAGGTAAGAAACTCGAGATTCACCGCTTGATTTGTGAGTTGGGGTTTTGGGTGAATAGTGACCCACTTTTGATAGAGCTTGAATTAGCTTTGGGTCCAGTTGAAACATGTGTTTGGAATGTTGAGAGGATGTA
>PYAF01001746.1:98393-122372 GCA_007407185.1 Glycine tomentella | reverse complement strand
AGGACATTTTTAGTGTGAGATTAGTAATTTTAAATTTATCGATTTTAATTATTAAAAATATTTTTTTAAATTTAACACTTTTAAGATGTAATAAATTATTTCTATAAAGTGGGTATACTTGGTGTTGATTAATTAAATTTAATTTTACTAAGTTTAAATATTGTTATACATATTGTTTTGAAAATTTAAACTTTTAATAATTGTTATAAATGCACTTTTGATAACTATGAATAGTTAATATTAAATTAGTAATATGTGGCGTAAATGCTTTGTTGAAATGATAAAAAAAAAATATGATAAAAATGTCTTTGGAAATTAAGAAGAAATTGACGCTAAATAAGTAAATTTATACTTGTTGTATTTGATTATTTAAAAATTGTTATCAATGTTTTCTTTAAATTTTATTTTTTTTGAAATGTCATAAATAACCCTAAAAATGTCCTAAATACTTTGTTGAAACTAGGAATAATTGAAGTTAAGTTATTGATTTTTGTATTTTACTCCCTCTGTTGCTTTTTTTTTTTTAAGGTTGTTACGTGAGAATAAAAAAATACAATAAATTTTCTTAATAATAATAAGATAATTGTGGGCGTTTTTTTATTTTATTTTACCTCCTTTTTTCAGTCTACAATAATATATGAGTAAATTAATGAAGATTATCGGATGAGTAAGAGTATACTTGATAGTAAACAAAAATAATTAATGTGATCTTTGACTTTGGAAATGTCCGATAAATAGAAATTTTTTTTCTAAAAAAAAAAAAATTGAAATTAAATAATTATAGTTAAATGTTATAATTCTTGAATTTTAATAATTTAAAATTGTTATAAAAGCTAGCTTCCTAATAATTTTTGCATATAATTACATTGAATACAACAATTATCTATTTTTTTTCCTTAATTTTTGTTTAGTTTGGCCTTGATTGGTTAGAATTTAGTGTCTTATAGAACTTATGCCGGTAAATAAAACTTTAAGCCATTTCTTTTAGTTTTGTGTTTTTTTCAGGATTTTTGGAACAACAAGAGAGGAAGAAGAAACTGTCACAACAAAGAAGACTCACCTAGTGAGCTATGCTTGCCTAGCTAGTGAGGTCATTTTGAAGATGACACATGGTAGCTCAGGAATGGAGGAAGAAGGTCTAAATCATCTTCACAACTTGACCAACGAGCAAAGCAAATTGAAGAGTGACTTTTCTAATTCACAAAGAACTTGCCCAAAGAGTATTGCGTTCTCTAAAGTGACAAGGCAAGGATCTTGAGCCCATTATAAAAGAGACATTTCATTGGGATTAGAGAGAATCAACTTAGGGCATAATGAGGAGTGAAAACACAAAGCACTCTAGCCTTCTTCCTTGTTCTTCACTAGTTTTTCTCCTTTCACTCTTGTATTTCTCCATTTTGTAAGGTCTCTCATGATAAGGAGAGGCTAAATAACCAATTGTTGGGGCTTGATGCACTAAACACTCTGATGTAATTATCTTCATCATCTATGCAATGTTATTTTTAGTGCTATTGTTTACTTTCTTTTATTAGTCTTGTTATGGTTTGATCACCCATATGCATGTTTATATGGAGTGAGAGTCATTGAGAAATATTATCCCTACTAACAATTGAAAGTAGCTTCTGATGAACTCATGTCTAGGGATAGAATAATATTTGTTTGCTCTGTTTTAATCCTTGTTTTTATACAAGTCACTGACTTAACTTGCTAAGGGATTAGTAGTTAAGCTAAGTGATTTAGATCCTTCTACTAGAAGAATCTTGATTAGGACATTTTTGTGGATTAGGATAACACTTGAATAAACAATGAGTAGTGAAAATTATTAATATTGTATCAAGAGTGATTTAGTAAGGCCAAACACCCACCAACTGCACATATTTTGCACTTCTCATGTTTTTGCCTTCTAAGTGCTTGTGTTTTAACTTTTGTAGTTGTGCCCTATTTTGACTTATTATTTAATACTTGTTGATTTTAGGTTTTAAACGTATCATATAAATTTTATTTTATAAAAAAACATTATTTCATAAAAATATAAAATTATATTCTCATAATTTTTTGTCCATAATCTAGTTATATTTAAATAAAAGGCATGTGATATTGAAACAAGGATTAACATAATAAATCATAAGCTTAATTACACTTTTGCCACCCATATTTTTACTTTTTTGCAAATTTTATGACCAAATTATAGATTTTGCATATTCTATCACCCAATTTTTAAAATTTCACATATTTTACCACTTAATTTATCTATATATATATATATATATATATTATACCTATGTATATATATAATAAGGCAAAATGTGTGAAATTTTATATTATATAAACTACGTTACATTAACATAAATTTGGTTGGGGAGAAATGAATAGGTGGGGAGAATTCTATTTATAAAAATTTATTGTTTGATTTTAATTTTCAGCTAATGTTTTCTCTCTTCTAATACTAGGGATTCAAAGGAGAGAAGGAGATTTACAAAATTTTAAACGTTTTAACTAAATATGATATATTCTTATGTTTTTAATTCAAAATTATAAGGATTTAAAATAAATAAATTTTTAAAATCTCACTCCTTTTGTAAACTAAACAAAAAATTAATTTTTCTCTTCCATCCTATTTATAAATTCAATATGATTTTATTATAAGATTCGATCTATAGTGTTTTTTATATTAATTATTTTTAAATTAAAATATCCTTAATTAAAAGATGTTGTAATAACAAATAATTTGAAGAGAGAGGGAGAAATGAGTTTTAGTTACAATGGTTGATTTTGCAAAAAACTATATAAATTTAAGACATATTTTAATATCAAGGTCATATTTTTAATTTGCCCTAGGTCTAGTGCCTGTCTCACTCTATCTCACCCTCTCGTTTGCACCACAAAGCCCTCTTCGACACCATATCTTCAGTCCATCACATTTGTAGCCGTCATCCGCAACCTCTCAGCTCCGGCTTCGTTGTGTCGCTTCAACCTGGTGTGCCTCCATCTTCAAATCGGAAGTCGAGGTATGATCCTTGGTCTAGGCCCTGAAATTCCTTTTTCTATTTTAAGTTGTAAATCAACATATTGCTTTACTCTTTTATTGTTGTCACTTCAAATTAGTGTGTTTGGTAAAAACAAGCCGCAGAGAATGGGGTGTGGCGTCATTTCTATGTTGGGGTGTCATTGTTGTCCTGGTTTTTATTCACGTGAAGTTGGGTTTTATAATGTTTTGAGGGGTGGTAAGGGTGTTGATTTCAATTGAAGCCAAGTATCATTGATCAAGATTCAAGCAAGCTTCAAAGAGTTTTGTGCTTTCAAACATGACCAAAGGCTAAAGAACATGGAAAGCTTTTGTAAAAGGAGGATATGATCTGATAATCCAAATGTGCATTGCATGTCATTCATTATTCATTCATTTAGGATCTTTAGATTACATGTATTGATCAAAGGCAAGCAAGGAAAAAGTCAAGAACTTAAGGAAAAATCAAGTTATACTGAAGTAATCGATTACTCAGTGAGTGGAATCGATTATTTTGTTCTTCGTGCCTTTGAAAACAAAACATGAACAAAGTAATCAATTACACAACGGAATAATCGATTACTTAGGCTAAAACATGAAATATGCATCATTCGGACTTAATCGATTACAAAATTTGGTAATCGATTACAAGTATGACTTGAAAAAGCCTGACCTACGGAAATAATCGATTACACATCGGTTTAATTGATTACATAGTACATTTCAGAAAATAGGGTCTTTCGGGCTTAATCGATTACAACATTTGGTAATCGATTACATAGTTCATTTCAGAAAAGAGGGTCACTCTGGCTTAATCGATTACACATCGGAATAATTGATTATTTAGTTCATAACCAAAATCCAGAAAGTCTCAAGAACGTTTTAATCGATTACATCTTGAATTAATCGATTACAAATGGTAAATAATCGATTATAGGAGCGTGTTCAATCGATTATTATCAGTTAAATTCTGTTATAAATAGAGCCTCTTATGCTGAGGTTAAATAGCTTTTACACTTGTTGAAATTTACGAAGTCAAAAGCATTGATACACGTTCTGAGCCTTCATCAGTGAAATTCTCTCTGTTCTAAACACATTAACTTTACAAAATTCACATGGGTTGTTGAATCAAGAAAGTGAAGTCTCATCAATCATTCAAAGCATAGGGAAAGATTTGCATATATTTGTTTGATCATTCAATCAACCTGAGTAACATTCACTTTGCACTCATTCTTGGATTATCAGGTGATATCTTTCCTTATCTTTTGTTGATGTAAACTGTTAATTGATTCTTTGTAAGTTTGGTCTATTGTAAATTGGGTTTCTTGCAAGAGGAGATAGGGTTTCTCCAAGTGTAACTGAGTAGTGTTCTCAGTGAGGGTGTGCTTCTAAGGGTCTAAGGGTTTTAGATCTCTGAACTTCTTCTAGGGTTGAAGGAGAGAAGTTTGTTATTGCTTGTAAGAAAAATATTTGCAATAGTGGAACTCTACTCTAGTGTTGAGTAGAAGAAACTGGATGTCGCCTCATAAGTTTTGAGGTGAACCAGTATAAATCATTTGTCTTGATTTATCTCTAACTCTCTTGGTTATATTTCTGTTGTTTGAATTCATCTTGATGGTATTTCAAGTCTTGGATTGATAATTGGATAAAGATTGTTCAAGTATTTTGTGATAAAGATTCTAAGGGCAAAAGAACTCTGATTTGTTTTTGAAAAACTCTATTTTATTCTTTGAGAAAATTTTAAATTACCAAGACTAACTAATTCACCCCCCCCTCTTGGTTAAGTGTGAAGTGTTTCATATTTTCCACAAAGGGAAGTGATGGGGTTGGCGTGATTGGTCAACATTTTCACCTGCTCATTTTGTGGGTGAGAGGGATAAGGCTTGTGCTTGTCCAAAGACTAGGCCTTATAGGAATGAGGAGAATAAGGTTGACGGGATGGATGCTGAAATCAGAGAGATTGAGATGGCGGAAGTGGAAGCAGCTAAGGAATTTCATTATATTGTAATGAACGATTGAGAAGTTTGACGGATAACCAATTGTTCTGGTTAGTTAAACCTGAAATAACTGAAGATAAATTGCAAAGTGAGGGGTTCAACTCAACAAGACTCTTTTGAACTCATAATGGCAATGGCCTCTGTTCAGTCTTCCTTGAACTCAACCCTTAGACCCTAGTTTCCTTTTTCCCTCACCCCACCACAAGGTGATAAGTAATTAGAAAAAAGCTGCATCAAAGTCTCTAGACTCTAGTATTTCAAGATTGATTTTCCTAGCAAATAGATGACATGGATTTTGAATCCCATTCAATAAGCAAGGCTTTTTTGCACTTCTCTCTGCAGCTACAGTTGATGTTTATGATCCCATTGTGATGTCTTCTTTGGTGCATGTGTGTCTGAAACTAGACCAGATTGTAGATGTTTGTAAATTGTTTCATAAAATTATTGACTTACCACACAATGAAATCAAATCCGCAAAACAAACGTATCTATTGTGAACAGTTGTAAATCTTAAAAGCAAAATCCAAAACCAAATCACACAGATCATAACTATGTTTGTATCTTGATTGCTATTGATTTGAGAATTGGGTCTTCAAATTTTATGACTTGTGATGGTTTTTGTATCAAATTTTGTTGGTAAACATTCTTGGCTTTTGTATCAAATTCACTTCTTCTGTTTTTGGTTATCATACAAATGAAGCTTCCTCCATGCTTAACTTTATCAAGTTTAACTTGAGATTTTTTTTACGGCGGGTGCTTTGGTTCACTTGAGAGTTGAGAGTTCACAACTTGATAAGCCTTTTGAAATAACAAGTATTTGTTGAGATATTCACATCCTAATTTTTTCCTCTTGTCAAGGCTTTTGTTGTTGTCAAAATGATGTGCTATATTATTAGAAGTATACTGATGCATTGCAACTATTTTTTGTGATGTTATTGCATTCGATAGTGATAGAATGATGGACCATTTTGGAAATTCAAATTTGATCACGTTCAATCTCCCAAAAGCTTTATCTCTTACATATATGCTTCATTTTCAAAAGATATATGGCAATATTTGAAACCAATGTAGCCTTCGAATTCCATGCAAGCTTAGTCATATTTATTTATTTTTTTATTTTTTTGTGGTATACCTATGGTGGATTTTGTGCAGTCACAATTATATGTTAAACACTACTAGATACCTATGATAAAAAAAAAAAAAAGCCACTACTAGATGCCTCTTATGTTCTTCTCTATCTCCTGCCAATCTCTGGAACTTTGTCAATGCCTATTAGAATTGGACAAAATTATCTTGACTGGAGTCAATAACTTGGGCTTCTATTTGTTGACCATATATATTGGATTTAGTCATTTGTGGATGGAGGTTCTGAAGTTGAACAATTAATCAACTTGTTTTAATAACCACATATTTGTTTCTAGTTGTCCAGCTTATGTTGATTGGTTTGTTAAGTAATTCAGTAAAATTTTAAATTTCAATTTTATGGTTGTAATATATTTCAGGTCATCAAACATAAAAAGCCAAGGAAAATAACTCAATATTGGATCCGTTATACATGGGGTGCAGTTGGTTTGTTAGTATGCTCCATTTGGCTCTTGCGGCATAGTAGATTGGTGGGGAGTGCTGATCTTGATAATTGGGTTGAGGAAGCTAGGAACTCAACATATAGCTTTTTTAAGAATCACGTAGAGGAACCGGTACATTTCTTCTTGATAATTTACTATGGTTTCACTCTTTTTTTTTCCTCCTCAATATAGGAGAAATTAACTTAAAATATCCTTATGAGATAGGTGTGATCAACATTATTCAATTTTCTTAACCTCATTTCCCTTAAATATCGATCTATAATAATTAGAATTAACTATGTACCCTTCCTAAAAGTCTGTTTTCCATGAGCAATGAAGAAATTTCATTTTCTTCTATCTTCTCCCTCTTCATTCCCATTTTTAAATCTGTTGAAAGTGAACCAAACTGATCAAGGTTTACAAATTGATGTAGGATGGAAGCATGAAATAAGGTTTAATATTGTCTAGAAGCTGATCTAAAGCGCACTATGCCTCTATGTATAGCATTTTATTATGTCTACAGTGACTTGTGTTCACTTTTTGTTTTGAAATATTGATCTCTCTTTTAATTTAAGATTTGTGTTTTATCTTAATTTTATAGCAATCAGATATATTGTATATAGTTTTGTCCTGTCCTGGTGTTTTAAAGTTTGTTATAACTATATATATATATATATATAAGAGATGAAATCCTTTGTCATATCTGTGTTTTCTAGCTCATAAGACAGATTTTAGGAGATAAAAAATCCAGTTCTTGATTCTAATTTTATCTCTGAATTTGTTAAGTGTATAATTGTATGAATATTAACCAAATTTTCAGTACGACTGTCAGAGCATAAATTTTTATCTCTTGTCATCATTCATCATTCCTTGTGAATAGAATGTGAGGACTAGCAATTTTATCTCTTTGCATTGATTCTAATTTGTGATTTTTTTTATAAATATTTTAAGATAATATCATGCAAATAAACCGATTCGACTTTTAATTAAGTCATTTGAGTCAATTAGTGATCCATCGATTTAACCAGTCACCTAATACCCTGACGAGGTTAGTCACTCGATTGGTTTTTAAAACACTGATTGTACGCATATGACCGAGAAGTCCACCGGAGGAATCAGCGGCGAGGCTTGACAAGCAAACAAACAGAAGGCCCCGTCAATTGAATAGTCATAAATCGTCTCCACTCTCCACCGTCGCTCAGATTTCGGTGCATGTCTTGCTTAAGTTTGCTTTCTTCCATTACTCCGTCTTAAATGTCTGCCATTCATTTTTTGGATTGCGTCCATGACTACAATCTGTTCAAACTATATCCTCAACCAAATCATTTTGCTCTCCTTGTGTTTCATTTCAGCAAGATTTTGGACTTTTATGTTTTCTTCAGCTTTAATCAGAGGAACAAGGCATGGGTTTTCCTGCACATTTAATAGGTTCATTTTTTCTCACTTAAATAAAGCATTTCTTTTCTTTGATTCGTTTTTCTTTCACTTTTTGTTTGTGTCTCTTCATTTGTTCACTATTTATTTCATTTATTTGTTGCATTGTCTTCCTTCTTGCTTGCCATTTGCCAAGCCAGTGGAAAGGGGCAAAGAACTAGTTTTGCTTCTTATGTTTGCTTCAATTTATTTGTGTTAGAGATATTTAGGGCTACAGTAGAATCAGCTTCATATCTTCTCAACTTCGCAATCCAAAAGTTAAAGATAGATATATAATATAGATCATATGACATAACATAATGTATACTTAATCGAATATAAATAACCCAATGCTCACAGCCTCACATTGCTTTTAGCTGTTGATAACATTTTATAGGGATATAGTCTTTTTATATTGTATTACGATTTAGGAGATAAATATTAGACCTGTCAAAACGGGTTCGCCCCGCGAGCCAGCCCGTTTTGGCTCACCAAAATTGGTGGGTTGGGTTGATAAAAAATGAACCCACTTTGATCCCGAGTTGAAATGACCCGGCCCACTTAACCCACAACCCACTCGGGTTGAACCCGGGTGAGCCGGGTTGGCTCACGGGTTACATATATAAAAAAAAAAGCTTATTTCTCTCATATGTAATGGGCCGGCCCTCTCATTCTCTGATTTCTCTCAACTCTGGTCACTTAAGCCACTGTCCAGACAGCCTACACTCCACAAAACTCACAAAAGTGAGTGACAAAACCCTAGTCCCTAAATCTAAACGCAAGTCGCAAAGCTCAGCAGCCCTCACCCTCACGGCCTCACCTCTAGCCGCGCACGCAGCCTCCGCCCTCCGCCTTCCATTGAGTCCACCTCGGCCAGTCACACGGATGCCGTGTCGCCTTCCTTCGAAGTCCCTCCACCGACCGGCAGTCCGGCACCACCTCGGTCAGTCACGACGGCTCCCTCATCGAAGAGACGAAGACCCTCCTGTTTCCTTTGGCACCTTGGACAACATTCTGGTAATTCATTCTCATTCTCGTTGTGCAGTCTCATAGCATTTCTGTTTTGTCTTGAAAAGCTTGGTTATGGGATTTGGGAAGCTCCTTGTCGGTCCCCTTACAGGTATAATAAACAATCATGTTGATTAACGAGCATGTTGAAATATTCTCGAGTACAAGATACCAATCATTAAAAAAGAAGCAGCTAAAAAGTTGAATCCTGAACCTATTGGAGAATATGCTGGATTGGTTAGAGTAATTTAATTTATTTATATGCTCTTTAATCCCGAGATTTTTGTTTGTTTTTACTACTTCAAAGGCAATGGATTTCCATAATATCCAACAAATATTTCATAGTTTTGTAACTTTGATCTGTTACGTGCACAAGACGAATTGAAGGTTGTTTGAGTAAGAGGACAAATGTTGTTTTTGAATTGTCATTTTAGATAACTACATCATATTTATGTGTGAATAAGCGACCATTATAATTGAAATGAAATAAGCATCATTTATAATGAGCTTTATCAATGATTCAATGTTTGTCGCTGGTAGTATATGTTAATTTGTTTTGTTGTGAATTTCAATCTTGTTTCTGCTTTCTCCTCTCTTGATTGAATTAAAAACAACCCTATCAATCTACCACCTTAATTCATGGAACAAAAGAGAATTAAAATATTTTTGTGACTAATTAATATTGATGCTTGACATATGGGATTTGACATTGGAACTTTGGAAGACTTAGATTTGTGTTTTAGTATTTTAAATTTTAATGTTGTTGATTGTTGAACAATGAACATATTGATGTTTGTTTATGTTTGAGTTTTATGTAGTTTGTAATATTTTAAGTTTAAACTTACTTAGATTGGTTTAATTTGCATTTTTTTCGTTGCTTATGTTGTGATTTTTTAAGTTTTTTATTTAAATTTAAAGCGAGCCAACCCACGAGCCAGCTCACGAGCCAGCTCGACGGGCCAACCCGTATAACCCACCAACCCGGGTGGGTTGGAAAAAAATTGACCCACCACCAAAGTGAGCCAACCCGGCCCGGCTCACTTTGGTCACAACCCGTGGTGGGCCAACCCGGGTGGGCCGGGTTGGCCCGTTTTGACAGGTCTAATAAATATGCATCTTATCTAACAGTAAAAGATGTTTGTGTCTCTAGTATACTCATAGAAAAGTGGGAAGTCTCCTTCCTAGATGTCAACCATAGTAGCAAAATTGTCTTCTTCTACCATGCAATTAATTTTGATTAACTTATTTTTCCATTTTTGTGATTGTTGGGAACAGTACTTGTCATAGTTCCTGCACTTGTTTTAGTGCTCCTTATTTTTTACTTTTGAATACAAATTTATGTTCTCACTATGCAGAGATAGCTTATTCTGGTTATGGTGTCTAGTTGAACATGTTCCAACCATTGCATCATGCCCTACCCCAACTTCATATTTCTGGTCTTTCACTCCTGACAAGTGCATATATCAAAGAACTTACAGAACACTAAGGCATCTTTCAGGAGTTTCCACCTTAGCTTCTCGATCAAGTTTGCTTTTAATGCAGAGATCAAATATCTTTGGAAGCCATGATATTCTAGGAAGCTGGCTCCCTGCCAGGTACATAAGTAATGAATCAGTGGAGCTGAAGAGTGACAATGATGTCATACGGTTCTCTCTAGACAAATATGATGATATTAATTATGCAAAGAAGAGCCAGCTGAACAAAAAAGTTAAAATGTCTAGAAAGGCTAAACTGAATGAGCTCAGGTTCTATCGTTTGAAGGCCAGGAAAAAGATGAATTCCCCAAATCCAGAAGTTAGAATTAGATATAAGCTTGAAAAGGTTGGACTTCATTGCGACTGTAATTTTTAGTTTAAAGCTTTGTTTCCTGTAGCTGTTGTACCTTGCTTCTTCATTGTTGTTGATAATTTACTTTTATGATTTTATAATCTATGTTTTTTGACATCCTCCAGTTAGCAAGTAACAATGGTATGGGCATTGTCCTGGTATTGACTAAATTAATGTGCTTCCCCTTTTCTTTGATGTATGGGCATTGAAATAACCAGAATGTTGCTACATATGGATTTGTATTTGAAATACCTCCATGGAATTCTATTTTCTATTTGGGGAAGTTTTTGTGAAGTTATATTTTTCTTTTAGACATTACTACTTTGAATATTCTTTTTTTCCAGTTACCTGGCTTGTTAGTATAAAATCACAATATACATCAGCTTGGATAGTAGATATCTTTATGTTTTTAACTTGGTCATTCATCTCATAACTACAAACATGATTTAGTGCCTCAGATAGGCTGGAAAGAGGCATTGTTCCTTTCGTCCTTAATTTTTCCTCTTCTAACTTGCAGTCTTTTATTTTAACTTATAATTCTACAGGCCAAGCGAAAGGAAACTTGGTTGATTGAGAAGCTACGAAAATTTGATGTACCAAAACCCCCTCTAGAAACATTTGATCCTGAAATTTTAACTGAGGAGGAGAGGCATTACCTGAAGCGCACTGGCGAGAAAAAAAAAACATTATGTTCTAGTTAAGAGACGAGGAGTGTTTGGTGGGGTAGTTCTTAATATGCATCTTCACTGGAAAAATCATGAAACGGTAAAGGTTATCTGCAAGCCTTGCAAACCAGGGCAAGTTCATGAATATGCTGAAGAGCTTGCTCGACTGAGCAAAGGCATTGTGATTGACATCAAGCCCAATAATACTATCATTTTTTTACCGTGGAAAGAACTATGTACAACCGAAAGTAATGTCACGTCCAAATACATTATCAAAAGCGAAGGTAATTTCCTTTGCATTTGTTACTCGTTGTTCATTGACCAAATGTATTTAGTGATAAATATATTGTGGTATTTTGGTTGAAATTACAGGGGAGAGAATTGAATAATATGATATTTGTATTATGATGTGATACAAGACACTACCCCAATAGTCCTATTTATATTAATACTAGAGTCCTAATATGAGAACAAAAAAGCTTTCTTATAAAAGATAAAATCACTGAGAATAGGACATGGTTCCTAACAAGACAAGATATTAGGATCCCTAAAAATAAAGAAACATAATCATCCTGAAAATAAAATAAATTATCATAATTTGTTATGTAGAAGCCAATTTTGAAGGTAAGTATCCCTTGTTTCTCTCCTATTGAGCAATTAGAATTGTAGAAATAATCTACTTGAGGGTTGAGTTGAACATGACTGAATGATAGTGTGATGTATGTTGCAAACTTGCAATATATTAGAGGATTGACATAATCCACGGATCAAAACCATTCAAAAAAAAATTCAAGTTATTATGACAATCATCTTTTCTTGAATCTTTATGAGCTTAAACTAGGTTGATAGGAATGATTTCCATCTTTTATAGCCTTTTTTAATATAGATCAGTAGTATTTCATAATGCTCATTTCATTTATTATTCACTGCATTTGACTAAGAAA
Source organism: Glycine tomentella (assembly GCA_007407185.1). NCBI lineage: Eukaryota > Viridiplantae > Streptophyta > Magnoliopsida > Fabales > Fabaceae > Glycine > Glycine tomentella. The sequence continues at coordinate 109,949 of PYAF01001746.1, read as the reverse complement.
GTTAGCTATAGAAGTTTGAAGACTACTTTGGATTTATGCCTCAACATATTGCTGCTAATAGTAATGTTGGGGACCTGCTCTCTCACATGCCTCATGTACACTAGTGAATTGAAGCTATAATTTTTTGTTTTCTATTGAGAGATTAATCCTCTTTTATTTAGATAAACTTGTAAGCCCTGTGTTTGTCTTCTGAGAAATGAAAGATTGGTGCTTTTGATAAACTGGATAAGTTTAAAAACTGCAAAATGCTGATTCATAGTTTTTCATGGGGAATATATTATGTTGAGAAAGAATTGGGTTGTATTCTTTTAGCATAAAGCTTATGGACTTACGATTTCTATCTTATTGTGAAAATTTTCCAGGCCTTGGAGAAATATAGGTATGAGCAGTCCCTTGAGCATACTAGCCAGTTCATTGAAAAGTTGGAGAAAAGAGCTTGAAGAGTATAATCAGCACCTTGCAAAGTTTAAAAAAGGGAAAGAGGATACTGCTAAAGATGTTAGTTTTGGACCTTTGGCATACTAATATTGTGATGTTTTTGTCTATATGATGCTTGATTTAGAAAAAAAAATGTCATAAGCAAACTCGATTTCTTGACTCATTATTTTCAGGTTCAAGTTCACCTTCTTAGGCAAAACTGTTTAGGCTACAATTAGCTAATTTATGTAAAATTGACATTTGTAGTTCCTTGTCTATTTATGAATGATTGTGATGCAGTAAATAAACTTGATTATATATGTTTAGGCTACAATTATCTTAAGTTAAAATACATTTCTTATATGTGTATCTTGGTTATATATGTTTACTTTTAATCTTTACCATTTTGTTCTTGTATTTTGCAAGTTTAGATTATGCTCTTTATAAGTTTGTTTTATTTTATTTTTAGCTTTTATCACTTTATTTTATTAAAATTTCCCTGTATAAAATATATGAAATATTATTACAATTTTTATTAACAAATTAAATTTAAAATATATCAAATATATCAAAAATATATCAAATAATGTAAAAAAAAAATAATACGATGGTTCTATTAAAATCGTCTTTGATTTCGACTTTCAAAGACGGCTATTCACAAAAACCGTCTTCATATTCCATTTTCTAAGACAGTTGTATTAAAAAATCGTCTTTGATTAGCACTTTCAAAGACGGTTGTATAGAAAATCGTCTTTAATTAGCACTTTCGTCTTTGATTCTTATCTTTAAAGACGGTTATTCACAAAAATCGTCTTCATTTTGGATTTTCTAAGACGGTTGTATCAAAGACGATTCTTGTCAACAACCGTCTTTGAAGTTGAGAATCAAAGGCGGTTCTTGGGCACAACCGTCTTTGAATGTAAGAATCAAAGACGGTTATTGTTCACAACCGTCTTTAAAAGTATATATGAAAAACAAATTCGAAGATTCAAAGACGATTGTTGACAAGAAACGCCTTTGATTATAGTTTTCAAAGACGGTTCTGGGTAAAAACCGTCTTTGATTCTCATATTTAAAGACGGTTGTGGACTAAAACCTTCTTTGAAAACATTTAAAGATGGTTATTTGTCGTAACTGTCGTTGTATCATACTTTCAAAGACGATTGTCTCTAAAAGTACCAATTTTTTATTTTTTTAAAAAAATAAATTATAAACGACGACGATTGTTTCCAGGAACCGTCGTTAAAAATAGGAAACAAAGACAGTTTAAAAACCTTCGTTGAAAATGTTTTTTTCAACAACACTATTTTTAAAGACGATCTATGAACCGTCGTTAAATGCCTAAAATAACCGTCGTTAAAGACCCTGTTTGTAGTAGTGACTATACCGTAAAAATTACTGCTACGTTGTGTAAAATTACTTAAATCCCTGGCTACTTATAGCATATTTTTCAAATAGACGAGAAAAATATGCAAGAAAATATGAGGTGACACTGTGTATTGAACACATTTTATTTTACTATTAGTGGAAACTTATAAGAAATCACAATATCTTGTAACTCTCCTATCTTATTTAACGACTCTAACTCATTATAATTAATTCATAATTGTATATTTATAAATTTTTTAACTATAATGAAGAATTAATGTAACATTGTAATGGTGCATGTTATTGGTGCCATTTGGAATAGGCAACGAGTATCAGTATCGTTCCTTACACCAAATGGCTCATTTTGCATTTATATGTACACAACTCAGTGATATGTCGAGGGCATTACGTGTGTGTCAAAAAACTGTACCGATGTAATCTAATCTAAAATTGAATCTAATAATTTTGATAAAGTTAAATAGTTTTTAAAAAAAGTTAAATTGAATAATTTGATGAGAACCGTTCGATTAATCGAACTATTTCGAACCATTTTAAACAGAGGTTTAGTTTAGTTTGTTTCAATTACTTAAAAAAATCGATCTATATATGTTAAAAATGGATTACTGAATTAAACCGAATTCCTAAAAAAGATCAACACGGATAGGAGGTGGAACCCAAAACCTAAATATCGGAAGGCAGGCTTGGTGGCTTTGTTCATGATCAGCATGACACTTTGTTCTGATCAATCGTTTTGTGTCTTGCCATTTCTATTCATACTCCCTTAGCTTCCACGGATTTATTGTTTATGTTTTTGAATTACCTATATTGAAATACTATATTAGATATTTAATTGAATCGAGTAAATTCAAAACTATTATGAGAACCTTACACAAATTTAGTTACATCAGTAGACTACAGTTTCACAATATTCTCAAGGTAAGAATGGATCGTGTTCATAATTAAGCTTCACCTACTGGTCCAATGGTCCTACAGTACTACTATTCCAATTTACCAACAAGTATTAAATTCATAATAAGTAGTCTATCATTTTGTGTACTCGTGCATGACTCCTCCAGCTTGATATAACTACTACTATTTTGAAAAGGAGATCAAGTTATATATTTTAAATAATTACTAAGAGCTTAATTAATTTTTTGTATTCTTAAGTTAAAAAAAATTATATTATCAGTCAATAAAAAATATGTTAATATGACATGTACACGTCGTATTTGAAACAAAAGAATGAAAAGGAAAGAAAGCTAGAGGGATGGAGAGAAAAGAAAAACTAGTATTTTCTACTACCCAGTGCTCATCGTTTGCTATGCTGCAACAACGAAGGAAAGCACAAAAGGCTAATATTTGTGTAATTAGTTATATACAAATTCAAATACAATTGGAAATCTAATATTTTCAAAGGATTTTTTGTATAATTAGAATGGATAAGACATTTATAAAGATAATTATTTTAATATATATATGTATATATCAATATCTATAATTTAATTTGTATATATATTTTTGTAATATTCAAAATCATATTTACTAACATATACTTTAAAAATGAAAATAATAGATGAATACATTAAAAAACATGTCATAATATCCAAAATTACAAATTATAATATTTTTTCCATATCTCTTTTGTATTATTTTCACTTTTTCTTCCATTCTTCATTTCTCTTTCTTTTGTCTTATTTCCAATCTATCACTGGGTTCATCTACCACCGACCTCAATTAACTTGAATTAAAGGTGTTGTCGATGTTGATTACATTAAGGTTTGAACGCATTCAGTCTACCAAACACCCCACCACTAATTATAAGTCAACCTTAGTGAGTTAAATTATATACTTAATACTTGTACATAATGTGAGATATTTTTTTATTAATTTTTATATATTTTAAAGTTTTAATCATGGATTTGAATTTAAATAAATAGACATATTAAAATTTTAGGTGAGATAGAGATAAAAACAAATTTGTCTTATCTTATCTTATGAGCATTCCTACCTATTATATAGATATTCAAATTACTTGAGGTTGTTTGCAGTCAAAGTCAAAACCCGAATTAATGAGTGAGGATTTCAATTGAAAGGAAATTCCACAATAATTTATGAAGCAATAATTAGAGTTAAACTAATAGAAAAATCAAAAAAATGGGATGTGTTTGGATTTTCATTACTACAGGCGGGGAAACGACGACGGTTCTGGAACCCAAACGACGACAGTTCTCGAACCGTCTTTGTTGTGGGTGTCGTTGTAAGTTGGCACTTTCGACGACGGTTTTGAAAACCGTCTTTGTAAATTTTTTTAATTTTTTTTTAAAATAGATACAAAGACAGTTCTCGCGAAAACCGTCTTTGTTTGTGTACTTTCAACGATAGGTTTTCCGTAACCGTCTTTGTTTCTCTGCATGTTTTTTTTTGTGAATGAGGATAAGAAGACAGTTATCCTAAAACTGTCTTTGTAGGCCACCATTCAAAGACGGTTTTTACCAAAATCGTCTTTGTTTTGCTTCATTTTATTTTATTTTTTAATTTAAAAGAAAGGATAAGAAGACGGTTATCCTAAAACTGTCTTTGTAGGCCACCATTCAAAGACGGTTATCCCAAAACCGTCTTTGTAGGCCACCATTCAATGACGGTTTTTACGAAAACCGTCTTTGTAACTTCTACGTTTGTTTTTTTTTTAAACGAAGAAAAGAAGACAGTTTTTATAAAAACCGTCTTTGTAGGTAGGAATTCAAAGACGATTTTACGGAGAACCGTCTTTGTATCTTTAACATTTAATTTTTTTTTAAACGAAGAAAACAAGACGGTTTTACGGAGAACCGTCTTTGTTGGTAGGCATTCAAAGACGGTTTTAGGAGAACCGTCTTTGTTTCCCTTTTTTGTTTTTTTTAAACAAAATTTCAACGAATTATTTTCTAAATTATTTACTACCAAATGAATTTATGCAACACACCACGTTGTCAGAATTTCATAATATATTATTAATAAAAAAACAAATTCTTCATATAATACAATTCAATCATATAACTTAAAGTCATGATTTGCGAAATAATAATCCAACTAAAATGTTCAACTATCATATGTTCAGCTGAAATCATATATTACATGGAAATTTAATGGAAAAACGAATTTACAAAAGTAAAAGTTGTATAATTAACAACTAGAACATAATAATACTCAGATATAGCTGGCAGCCAGAAGTGTAATCTACTGAAACTGTAGGAGCTGCACCCTGTGATTAGTAAAAGCGAGCATGAGTTTAACTAAATCAGATTTGGCATATCAAGTATTCATTGAGTATTAATATTAAACTTTTATGCTATGCATCTCACAAGTTATATCATTAGTAAGATCAGTAAAGCTATTAAAATATTTCTATATGAAAAATTTATAAGGACTGCGCAACAAGAACACAATGGCATCAAAACACAAAAAAACATACCAACAGGGGACACTGGCCTAGCTATAATCACAAACAGTAGCTCTCAGGTTATGTGGTCTTTACATCATGCAACAGTGATCATGAATTTACTTAATATGGCAGATATCAGTAAGTGGTTTTTTTGTCAAACTCTTTGTTATTGAAACATCTAGTCTCCAATTTTAGTCCCCTATATGTGCTATTTTCTTTTTCTTCTATGATCTATGTATCTTTAAAGAACTCTCAATCTTAAAAGCACAAATTTTACCACATGATTTATACTATGAATATGATATTTTTGGAACAAGAGAAAATTAGAGTTGGTAGTCAAAAGAAGCAAAGGTAATAATAGGGACAATAACAACAACAATAATAATGATGATGAGTTCAATTCACAAATAAGTTTTATAATGATCCACATATCACATCATGTTGGTTGAGTTTGCAGGAACATGATAGCATAATAAGGAGGAGCCATAAACTTACTGAGAACAATCATTATAACACTTCTCAGCTTGGTTAAAGTCATGGGCATAAAGGTAGATAACAATTGCATTAAGATATGCCTGCATTTATGATAACATATATGAGAGAATGTTCATGACAAGATTAATAGTTTCCTCAATAACATCAAGAAATCACATTAAGCAACCTCTATATATTTTTTTATTTACCACTTTAACAAACCAATTTATTTAATCCTTAATTATTTTGGCAACAAATGCATTGCTTCAACCCTCCAACAATGACCAAATCAATATCAACTTAAAAGGTACTACCCCTGAGCTCCGTTTTCTATAGATGCAACTTCAAACCTCCAGTTTCATAGGCTTAATTAGGCCGCTGTTAAGGATTTTCACCACGGCAAGCGTACCGTTCTATCGTTGTAAGTTTCAAATTTATAAAAGATCGTCTCCACAGGGACTTGAGCTTACTCAGTTAATCCAACTAAAATTAAACAGTTGAATAGATATGTACAAGCAGGTTGAATGATATTTCATTTATTGATGCAAATAAAGTAAACTATCTAAACTTAACGAAAATGAAAATATATTTATGAGAAAGCGGGATTGGATTTCATCATTCTTAACGTCCTATATTCAATTAATATTTACCATGCATAAATCATCGTCTATTTTTATTGATGCACACTAAATTACCTTGAATCAATTCCTCGCATTCAAGTTCTAAGGATATTTTACCGAATATCGATCCCTCGCATATTTAAGTAAATTACCCCAGCATTAAGAACTATAATCGCGTGCTTTTATGCAATCGAAACATTATGCCCTATTCCTAGCAACGTAACGTAACGAGTAATTTCATTCAGTTCAAACCCTAAGATTACTTTCCAGTCTCACTTCGGATTTAAGTTCGTGATACTAGTGATCAAGTAGGATCAAGCATTAAGCGCGGAATGAAACTACCAATAAGAAATAGAACGACTCATGCATGAATATTAAAAGAAGTATAGGGTTAAGAAGATTACATCCAACCTCTAAGAAGCTAGCCCAACATCGAGAGAACCTCCTCTCGGAAGAAGCTGCTGAACGTTCCCATCCTCGCTTCTCTCCGGGAGAGCTTCCACTCTAAACCTCACTTCTCTCACTTTCTTAACCTACTTAAACCTAATATTTAAGTACCTAAACCTAAGAACAAGCAAAGGAACAAGAAAGGGAGGAAAACCTCCAAAAATTGCTTAGAAACCTCTCCAAACCGTGGCCTATTTATAGATTTTGGGCACCAGCATGCTTTGGTCGCCCAGGCCACCAATTTCTTCATGTTTTGGTCGCCTGGGCCAGCTAATGGCGGTTCCTGGGGACTTGTGCTCGCCCTGGTGAGTGAAATACACATGAATTGGTCGCCCAGGCGAGTTAAAAGCTTAGTCATGAAGGAATTGTTGGGCCTTGGTGCTTCTGGGCCTGATTTGCTTGTGGAACTTCCCCTGCTTGATATGTACACCTTCCTTTCTTGCTTTGATCTTCCGGAAGCCTCGGAAATCCACGGAATCTATCAAATACACAACATGATTTGGATTAATCTTCCGAAATACTTTAAACATGAGTATAAGGTGCTTCTTAACTAGGTTTAGGGAGATTTCTAAGATAATTGAAATAAATCAAAAGATAAGTGCCAATATTTTAAACATGAAATCGACTGAAATGTGCCACTTATCAACTCCCCCAACCTAGAATCTTGCTTGTCCTCAAGCAAGGTAACTAACACTGTAATTTAGGAGTATAAAAGATGAACATGCTTTGTAAAGAATCACTTTCCAGAATGATCAGAACATAAAAACTAGTTAACCTCGAGAATTGAAACAAAAGATAGAGTTCACAAAAATCAAATGAGATTAAGATCAATTCACATTTCATTTCTAAAGATCATCAGAGGAAACATGTGATTGATTCAAACAGAGGAAAACCTCTCAAAAATGTTTAGTTCTCCCAGGTAAGTGTTTATTCTCAATTCAATCACTGATATATCATAGACAAATTTTGCAGTTTATTTCCCATCAAATCATAATGCATACTCATCATGGATCATTAGGTCTTTTCATGGCTGGGCTAGGCTAGAAAGAAATCTTGGTTTTTCTATATATTCAAATGACCTTGGGACTAGGAGAGCAAATAAAGATAGAGACATTTAGATCATTACTTCCTATTCCCTTTCTCTTTTTCCAAGATATTTATTTATCTTTTTTTTTTCTTTTTCACCTAACTTTTTATCACTATTTTCTTTTTTTTCTTTTTCTTTTATTATTTATTTTTATTTTTTTTCTTTTACTATCTTTCATTCTTTTCTTTTTCACATGAATAACGCATAGCCACTTTTTCATTCTTTTCATAACATGAACTATCCATCACCAATTATTCCCTTTTTGCTCTCCTAACCCTAGGTAGGGTATGGAATTCCTATCCTAGGTTTAGGGTTTCAATAAAATTTTAACTGTTTAGGCTCAAAAGGGGTTTTCAAAGGATAAATCATTTGAGATATTTGGGATAACTTTTTGGCCAGTGGCTTATAATATGTTCAAAAAGAAAGACGACCTAAATCATATCCATGAATCATATGCTCATAACAACTAGAAATTCATGCAAAATTACTATGAATTATATCAGTGAGGTCTCTCAATATTTATGTGGATGCTCACCCTCACTTGGGCTCAAGGTCTGTTTTCATGTTCAAATCAAATCAATGTTTCGAAAGATGTTCTTTATCTATTCCACGTAAAAAGAATCTTGCCTTCATTTTGATTTTTGGAAAACTATTCATTTGTTTGTCATTCTCAAAGTTTCCAAAATCATTTTATGGCGTTCTGATCCAAGTCAAAAAACAAGTTTTTCAAAACGTTTATTTGTTGATTCTTTTCAAAACATGACATATCAGTTAAGCCCCAAAAAGGTTTATACAGGCATGTTAAGCAAACAAAAAGAATAAAACATAAAACATGATAAGGAAACAAAATACTACAAAGCGGTAAAGAAATATAAAACAAAGTCACTGATTTTGAAGGTCGTGGCTGAGGAGCTCAATATCCTTTATCCAGATGATCAACAGTATCTGCCACGATCTTTATCTTCATCTGCTTTACCTAACAAAATGGACCTGTATCCGATTCTAGCAAAACAGATGATACTTTCAAAAAGATAAGATATATAACATAAGACATAAAATAAATAAAGACAGAATTTAAAAACACTAGGTTGCCTCCCAGGAGCGCTTCTTTAACGTCGTATTAGCTGGACGCCTTTGTTATGGTTTCGGCTCCCAACAATTGGACAATATGGATGAGCCATCGGCTTTTGTATTTTCCTCCAATATTTTTACCAGTTTCTTTTCTTTTTCAGAGAGATAGATTTATTACTAACTGGTTTCTTTGAATTTCCTGCAAGGAAAACAGTTTAGCATATGGAGGTACCGCGTTTACCTTTTTCTGTGATTCTTGATTTGTGTCTTCCTCTGGCAATTCCTCAAAAAATGATTGTTGGCCAGGATTTTCTTTGAAAGCATCTAGTTGTGGGAGATGATCCAAACTATCTTCTTCTTCAGATTCACTCATCTCCTCTAATGCTTCATCTAAATAATCTTTTCCTTGAGCCAACTTCTTGGAGTCAAAATTTCCTCCATTCAAGATATCCACTCTAAAACATCCTCTTGGTTCTCTTGGATTATCATGTGTGTTTGCTGAAGAGGGTCCACTTCTATGCTCAGATACTTGCTTTGCGAGCTGTCCAACTTGAACCTCGAGATTTCTGATGGAAGTCTCGGTATTCTTTTGATTTGAAATGGACATCTGCATAAACTGAGTTAGAGTATCTTCCATTTTTGATATTCTATCAGGCTGAGCTTCTTCTTGTTGTTGATCCCTATTTGAAGAACCTACGTAAGAGTTGTTAGAGGGACATGCAAAAGAAGAATCAGTAGGACCATAATATGCATTTTCATATTGCTGCTTCCAGCCATAAGAACTTGGACCATCTCTGTAACTTTGGTAATTTCCTTGGAAGTTTTGTTGAGGTCTAGTCTGATTCTGCATATAATAAGTCTGCTCTTCTTGTTGGCAATCACCATTTAGTTGAGGAAGTTGGCCTATTTGTTTGGTCAAGGTGTCTATTTGTTGAGTCAAGAGCTTGTTTTGAGCTAGAATTGCATTCTGAGTATCCAGCTCCATTATACCTTTCCTTTGAATCGGAGATCTATCATGATAAGATTGATAATCACTGGCTGCTATGGAGTCAATGATTATAATTGCTTCCTCCAGGCTCTTTGACATCATCGTACCTCCAGCTGAGGCATCAAGAATCATCTTGGTTTGGGGTCTCAAACCACTGTAGAAAATATGTAACTGTGCAATATCATCAAAGTTATGGTTTGGACACTTACGCAGTAAAGATTTGAATCTCTCCCATGTTTCACAGAGAGATTCATTAACACTTTGAGAAAAAGTGGCTATAGCAGATTTTGCATTTATAAATCTAGAAGGGGGAAAGAATCTTGCAATAAACTTTTCCTCCACTTCTTCCCAAGTGCTAAGACTTTTATCAGGTTGGGATTGAAGCCATACCTCTGCCTTACCTGTCAAGGAGAACGGAAAAGCTCTGAGATAGACAGCTTCAGCATCTGCGTCAGAGGCTCCCATGGTACTGCATATCTCCATGAAGGTGGACAAATGAGTGTATGGATTTTCATGATCTAGTCCGGTAAAAGGATGCGATCCAATTAAACTGAGCAATGCGGGCTTCAATTCCACAACTTTTTTACTGAAAGGAAGAATGACTATGCTATTGTAATGCCTTGGTCTTTGATGATACGCATAATCACCCAGAGTCCTCCTTGGTGATCTATTTTCCTCTTTTCCTCTTTCAGCCATATTTAGAAGTAGCTTTTATAGGTGAAGTAGAAAAATAGAAGAAGTTTCTCTCGGTAGCTTTTTTTGATTGTTTGTTTTTCCTTTGGTAATTTTCTAAATTAAATATCGATGTAACTGCAAGAAATTTACCTCAAAAAGAACAAACTTTGCAATAATTTGTAAGTACCGAGGTTAGGGAAAATAAAACAGAAGATAATTTATACCAAAAATAAAAATAACAAAAGCAAAGAAAAGTCATATTCAACTGAGAAATTAAATTTGAAAGAACTGAGCGAGAGACTCAAGTCCCCGGCAACGGCGCCAGAAACTTGTTAAGGATTTTCACCACGGCAAGCGTATCGTTCTATCGTTGTAAGTTTCAAATTTATAAAAGATCATCTCCACAGGGACTTGAGCTTACTCAGTTAATCCAACTAAAATTAAACAGTTGAATAGATATGTACAAGCAGGTTGAATGATATTTCATTTATTGATGCAAATAAAGTAAATTATCTAAACTTAACGAAAATGAAAATATATTTATGAGAAAGCGGGATTGGATTTCATCATTCTTAACGTCCTATATTCAATTAATATTTACCATGCATAAATCATCGTCTATTTTTATTGATGCACACTAAGTTACCTTGAATCAATTCCTCGCATTCAAGTTCTAAGGATATTTTACCGAATATCGATCCCTCGCATATTTAAGTAAATTACCCCAGCATTAAGAACTATAATCGCGTGCTTTTATGCAATCGAAACATTATGCCCTATTCCTAGCAGCGTAACGTAACGAGTAATTTCATTCAGTTCAAACCCTAAGATTACTTTCCAGTCTCACTTCGGATTTAAGTTCGTGATACTAGTGATCAAGTAGGATCAAGCATTAAGCGCAGAATGAAACTACCAATAAGAAATAGAACGACTCATGCATGAATATTAAAAGAAGTATAGGGTTAAGAAGATTACATCCAACCTCTAA
>PYAF01001746.1:86976-98293 GCA_007407185.1 Glycine tomentella | reverse complement strand
CGTGATACTAGTGATCAAGTAGGATCAAGCATTAAGCGCAGAATGAAACTACCAATAAGAAATAGAACGACTCATGCATGAATATTAAAAGAAGTATAGGGTTAAGAAGATTACATCCAACCTCTAAGAAGCTAGCCCAACATGGAGAGAACCTCCTCTCGGAAGAAGCTGCTGAACGTTCCCATCCTCGCTTCTCTCCAGGAGAGCTTCCACTCTAAACCTCACTTCTCTCACTTTCTTAACCTACTTAAACCTAATATTTAAGTACCTAAACCTAAGAACAAGCAAAGGAACAAGAAAGGGAGGAAAACCTCCAAAAATTGCTTAGAATCCTCTCCAAACCGTGGCCTATTTATAGATTTTGGGCACCAGCATGCTTTGGTCGCCCAGGCCACCAATTTCTTCATGTTTTGGTCGCCTGGGCCAGCTAATGGCGGTTCCTGGGGACTTGTGCTCGCCCAGGTGAGTGAAATACACATGAATTGGTCGTCCAGGCGAGTTAAAAGCTTAGTCATGAAGGAATTGTTTGGCCTTGGTGCTTCTGGGCCTGATTTGCTTGTGGAACTTCCCCTGCTTGATATGTACACCTTCCTTTCTTGCTTTGATCTTCCGGAAGCCTCGGAAATCCACGGAATCTATCAAATACACAACATGATTTGGATTAATCTTCCGAAATACTTTAAACATGAGTATAAGGTGCTTCTTAACTAGGTTTAGGGAGATTTCTAAGATAATTGAAATAAATCAAAAGATAAGTGCCAATATTTTAAACATGAAATCGACTGAAATGTGCCACTTATCAGCCGCTATGAATAGGTATTGTTAACCTAGCCTTCCAAACAGGAAAAAAATACAATAAAGCAAACAGGAAAAAACTACCAACATCAGAGTCTTCACTACTTATTGCCATATTGTTTAAAAAGTTCAAGCATATTCGTTCAGAAGGTCAACTTATAGCCAATTCTGTTCCTTTCAAGTCCTTGGTTATATAAGAAATGACTTAAAAGGTTAAAATACAAAATACAAAGTCAAAATGGTTCATAAGCATACCACAAAAACCATATCCATTGAAAAAAAAAACTTTTTTGTTTTAGGTATTTTCCTATTCACTCATATGACCAACCTCCAAGCCTATATATAAATTCAATCAGTACATGTAGACCAAGAGAGCAATCAGAAATTGAAACTAAAAAACAAATATCAATCAAATATATAAAAATTAAAAGAAAATGTCATGAAGTTTACCACATTAATTGACAAGAGCAGGCATGAGGGGAGATGATAATAAGTCCATAAGCAAGAGCACCTATATTCAGCAGTAGGTGAAAGCCCTTAGGATCTGAGACAGGAAGAAGAAGAATAAGAAAAATGCATATTAGAGAGAAAAGGGTGAAGAGCACTTGACAGAGAAAAGGGGGAGAAAAAAAGGAATCATCAACCTGAGAATTGCATATCTTATATTAGCAGTAGACAGATTATAAATTAATTGTTAATCCATCTAATAAGCAACCAAGAATCTGGTTTGGTTCCATTTAACAAAGTCAAGGTGTACCACAATTATCGCAGTCACATATTTTAAACATTATTGTGCTTTAAACCAATCTCAAGAGGAATTATACTTGCATAACGAAACCTAGCAGCCCGTCGGAGATTAGGAATTCCATCTTTTTCTCGCATTTAATGCAGAAAAAAAGGAGCAGTAACTCCATTGGTCAAAATATCAAAATAGTTAGCCAAACAAATGCAAAAAGATAGGAAAATTTTTTGGCAAGATGTGTTTGGATTACACGTTGCTAGTTAATTTCTTTCCACTAGAGCAAATGCATACATGGACATGGTTGTGGAGTTTGGATAAATTGTGCATGGGTATGACCATTTAGTGCTTGTTCAAAGTTTGGCTTTATAAGTATGGGCATAGGAAAATGAAGAGCATCCTTATTTCACGAAAAAAAAATGGTGGAATCAATCTGGTCTTGAGAAAAGGAACAAAAGGACACACTAATCTAAGTATCGGTAATAATAGGACATTAATGGACCCCATATAAATACTGCTTTAATATTTAGCCAAAGACAAGCAGCTCTCGAAACTTAACATGCCTTTATTAGTTGAAGCTGAAAGTGTGTCCCATTGGCATAGGGTGGATCCATGTTCCTTAGACTTTTCTTTCTTTCTCTCAATCCTTTTCTCTCCTCAATTTTGCAATTCAGTTAAATAACTAAAAATAGGAAATATCAATAATAAAACGAAATTTTAATTAGGTGGGAAAACTATATAGCTGATGAATCTTCCCATCCACATGCTCTTATGCTTTGGTGAGTTCAGCTTACCCAATTTCCATGTGCTACCTTTGCTTGCATATTTCTCTTTCTAGTGAATGTTTCCATTTCTTAAAATAAAAAATAAAAAATAATAACAACCATAATGTTGTTCCTTTGTCCAAATTTTCAATTTCTGAATTTTGGGACTATTCGTGGAGGAAATATGCTTTGATGGTGATTCGTCAACTACTAGTCCACTTATGTTCGTTTTTATTTTAAATTTCTAATGTATCCTAGTAGTCAATTTTTTTTCTTTCTGTGGGAAACAGATGGACCGTACATCAGAACCGTCCGCGGAGGACACTTCGTGGATTGGCTACATTTTGAAAATGCCATACATTTAATGGACAAAGAAGTTTGAGGGCTTTACCAAAAAGGAGGTAAAAAAATTAAATAAATCTAAAGGCAAATATTGGGGTAGAAACTATAAAGGGAAAAAAATGAATGAAAGACAAGGAGCAAGCAAACATTTTTTGCATCTTTACAGATCATACAATGAAAACTAGAAACATCTAGCTTTTCCAAATTATATAAAATACTCGTTTAGACAACTAATTAAAGAGATATGTCCGGTGCCATAGCTAAGTTTCAGATCAAAACTTGACTCAAAACATCAAAACTCTTTGATATATACTATCTCTTAATACTATAACTGTCGGGTATCAGAATGGCAGATGATGTTTCACCATTAAAATTAAAGTTGAGAAATAAGATCAAAGAAGATATTTAATGTGGAAACTTCTCTATATATAAGAAAAAAGAATATCATGAGTATGAGTAAGAGTAGAAAAATATTTTTATTAAATATTATAAAATTATATCTCTTTAATTAAATATAAGGAGAAATCAATTATATCTTCTCTTTAAAATATGAGAAATATGTTGTTCACATCGGGATCTCAGATGCCTTAAAGCTAGAGACTCTAGAGTCGACAACCAAATATCCTAGAGTGTGTGTAAACTAAGAGTGTTAATATTTTTATTTGTGGAATGTCATCGAAGCAAAAGTCCAAATTCAAATATTAGAGGTTCAACTGCTCACTATGGTCTATCCAATATTTTCTGTCGAACGACCCATATGCCACCAAGCATCGAGTGCTTATGCGTTATGTATGAACAAAGGTTTACTGCTCACTAACACTAATTAAACCTTTAGACATGAGTGCTTAAACATATATTATATGTACATATGATCAGTATGTCTTGATCCGATGATTTCATATACTCAATGAGAGAATCTCACAAAAGATATCATCTTTTTAAATATTTTTCTCTCCGATGTTGAAATGATACGATCCTTAATTGGGAATGCTCAAAATTATGGAAAAATACAATATTTTATAGGAAATATTTTAGCTTAATCATTGATTTCATTGGAATGCAATTAGAGACATTTGCTCTCCACCGCCAATTCTTAGCCAACATATAGACATATAAACAGTACGAAAAAATGTTCATTTTTTTTTTTTACTTTTTTCACACAAAAAAATGAAATTTTCCCATATGCATAATCTTCAACTTGTAGTCATTTTGTGAGCTCTTAAAAAAGAAAATATTCCACCTCACTTGTCCTATGTTACTTCTATTATTGATAGATCATATGAGAATTTCACTAAAAAAAACACGGATTTTCCGACGGACAAAATTCGTCGCTAAGTTATAAAGTTTGTTGGAAAAATAGTTTTCGACAGAATTCCGATGGACAAAAATCTGTCAGTAAAATGGTCTTAGGACATTTTAGCCGACAGATTTTTTCGTCCGTCGGTAATTACCAACAAAAATAACCGTCGATAATGACTCATGTGAAATTTTCAATGAATTTTTCTGTCGAAAATACAAATATGAGACATTAGCGATGGACTAATTTTTAGGCTTTTATTTTTTTAAATTTTTTTCCAGCACCATTTGTTATTTATGAATATTTAATTCTCAATTATATTATTTAATGATAATATTAAAACATAATAACATACATGCAATTAATGAAATATTCAAATTCATTAATCCCAAACACATTAACTAAAATTCAAAGTAACAGAGTCATAAGAGCACCATATTTAATAAGTAAATACTAATAATAAAATGTTGCATGTTAGTAATCAAAATAGTCATTGTTGTAGTTCCTCTACTGGTCATGTTGTTGTTGCTATTGTTGTTGATGCTGGTCATGTGATTGGTGATGTGGTTGGTCATTCTGTTGTTGTTGCTGTTGATGTGGTTGAACATTGATGAATGACATACATAAAAGTGCAATGAACAATAATTATTCTTGCTATTAAGTTAAAAGTATAAATTTATTGTATAGTTGCATTCAAATTACTTTTGTTTTTAATTTTATGTATTTTCTTAGAAAAAGTAAATGTGACAGTCAAAGTGTATGAACTTATTTCAATTATGACATCAAATATAGTAACTAAACATATTAAGGCTTAACTTAGTGTTATTTATACTTTAAAAAAGAAATAAAATAAGCATATCAATATGTTCAGTCTGAGTGTATTGGTGAGGTTTGTATCTTGTAACTTTTTGGTATTCTGGTCAATGGTCAGGATATACTATTCTCACCTTACACAATAAGCTAGTTAGGACATACTTCTAGAAGCTATTGGTTTAAATTTATTTGAAATTACAAAGAGGAATCATTAAATAAGAAATGTGACATACAAAATTGTGATTTACTAACTATTTCAGCTAATAAATGTATTTAAAAGAGCTCAAAAAATAAAAAAACAATTATCACTAGAAAAGAAATACACTAACCTTGGATATAAGAAAACAAATGAAACTTAATTGGATATATTTCCCTTAAGAATCCCTTCAGTACTATACCTAATCTTAAGAAAGGAAAAATAAAGCAAGAATGAGACAAGGCAATTCAAAGAAATTTTAAATCCAGCTTATTAAAAGCAAAAGTAATATACAGTATTTTGACTTTTCCGGTTCCACCCTTTGTGCATTTAATTATGAGAGATTGTTAATTGTTTTATTGAGGCACATGAAAATACTAAGATAACTATTGATAAAGACAAGAGAATAGGGAAAGAAACTTTTTGTACTACCAACCTTCTAATTTTTTAACAAATATCTTTATAATTTTATAAAGGATTTTAAAAAACAAACAAATGTTTTTTTTTAAAAAAAATATATGAAAACACACATATACATTTTTAGAAGTATATCAACACACACCCACATTGTTCAAAATTAAAAACATATTATAATGCCCTGATAACTAAATATAATACCTTAAATAAGTTACTAAATGTTTGTTGATTCTTAATTTTTAGATAATGATTAAATGAAACCAATATTGTTAGTTTACTCCCAGAGCTCCAATAAAGAAACTCAATTAACTCAATTATCCAATTCACTCAAATATCCATTTAATAGAGAAAGTAGAGCAAAAAGAGAACAAAAATCAAATAAAAATAAAGTAATAAAAAGAAAAAGTTCTTTATGAAAAAAACTAAATAATAAAATCAATAATTCATATTATGATTCACACAAGTTCAACCGGTTAGTGATCTACGTAGTCAAAGAAAAGCTGAAGACTAGATGTTTAAATCTTCACTCAATTACATAATTTAAAATTATCATAAAAATGACAAATTAAGAATTATACGGAGATTAAATGTGTAATTTAGTTAAATAAATATAGAAACCAAAATATCCCAGTTTTTTAATAATTATTATTAAAATTTATTAGGCAACTTCTTTGTACCTTCACGGTTCCTTCTTTTGGTCTTATAAGTTATAACTATAATATAAGTAAAAAGTTAAAGAATTTATTCCATTTCATCTCATGAATCCAAGCATAGCCTTAGATTATTCAATTCACTTCAATGTTTGTAACAGTATATAATTAGATAAACCTATACACAAGAACTTTTTAGACTGGTCAGTCCCAAAAGATAGAACCCAGCACTTCGTGGTTCCAATAACCTGAGCTTATTTGTAAAATAAAAAAAACAAAGAAAAAAGGAAGAAGAAGAAAGAAGAAATGTAAAATTTGCAAAGTATGGATCTTAATCCCGGAAAGTAATCCACATTCCCTTGTTGTTTAGGACACATTTAGTAAGACATGTTGAATGGGAAATTAGTTATGAAAAAGCTTTTCCTAATGATAGATGTATGATATACTAGACTAATATCCAAAAAGAGGGACACGAATGAGGATGATGATTAAAAAGTAATATTGGGGAACAAATTACATGGATTAGGGTTTTCATTGGCAAGCTCGAGCGGGATTCATAAGTAATTTATTAATAGGGATGCACACAAACCTGGTTCCAATTGAATCAACACATATATATTATCATGCTTCAGTAGCTGTAAAGAAATTGCAATTAATAAAGAGGGCATGCGAAGTAATAATTGGGGATTTTAGTCTTACGGACTGGCCAATGGAAGTTACAAAATATCCTAGTTTTTATAGCACTGTTTACCAGCTTTGCTCACTTCCCAAAAGTTGAATAACCAAAGTTTCTTGAAATGGTGTAAACTAAGTATATATAACCATGCAACCAGTGTCAGAAAATTAATTTTATATTTAATGAAGACCTTACCTAAAACACTCTGACTTGAAGAGTAGACTTGGCAGCCTCAATAACACAAAATCAACAAGCCTGTAGCACAAAATTGGTTTTAGACACCTTAAGACTTTACTAAAATAGGGGATAATACTTCAGGTTTTGTTCCAATAGGTACACAATTCTAAAACTCACTACATACAGGTTATACTTACCTACTTCTACACTTTTGCCAACATGAACTTGTCTCAAAGGAAAAATCACTGTAATTTAAAGAATTATTGAAATTGAATGGGACCAAATACAATTGGAAGCTAAGACATAATTATTTAAGATATTAAAAGAGCATAAAGAGATTCATTATAGGTTGGTTAGATACCAATTTTGAACACGTGTATTATAAAGGCAATTTCAACATAAATACTCAACATATCATCTTCATTCTTACACAATTCATATATATAACTTCAAGTAGCTTAAGGATACTTTCATATTCATTTAGAAAACATCAAAGATAGGGAACAAAACATAAACATCACACATTCCATTTGGCTTCTCCAATCAGATTCACAATAATCAAACAAATACATAGTTTAAGGGATCAAACCCATCACATTAGTGCATTATTTAAACTTCCTTCAAAAATTTCAAAGCAGAGGTACAAAATTCCCCTTTTTGTGTTTTATTTTGTTTAGCTTTAGCATCAAATTGTGCCTTCTAATTTTGAATATACATGCTATTATTTTTACTATTTGTTTCTTCCTATGTATATACATACAGGGATAGTGAATTTGATGAGCCTGTTTGTGATGCAGAGCAAGTTTCTCACAAAGCATCGCAAGGTGATGATAGTCACAATCTCTCTTTTGTTATGTACATGTTCATAGTAATCAATAGCACACTACAATAGAATAGCGGAGCAGGGCAGCCATGGGCTACTAGTCTAATCACATAGCTGAGTTGTTTTTCATAGTGGTCAATGGCCATCAGGGCTGTAATAGCAGTCAAGATATAAGCTTTTCACATTCTGTAGACGTTAACCATGATATAGGCTTTAAATTTTAAAATTCATTTTTTGGAAACAATTGTTTTTTTTTATCGGCCAATGTTAATTGTTAGTTTGTTCATTTTTGTTAGTGAGAGACATTTCCTTATAGTTTTTTTTACTACAATTCTGATTTCTCCCTCATTTTCTAGTGCATTTTTTGCTTCAGAAACATAATAACATTTGAAACACTTCTTCCTTGATCATTCATAGAAAAAGTTACCTCTATTTTGATCTTTATCACAAGATTTTTCTTTCCTGTAAAGTTACCTCTGTTTTGTTTGTTATTATGTTTTTTTTTTTCTTTTTGCAGACTTCTCAATGGCTATGTAGTTCTGCTATTTGGGTGGGGAGCCATTGAGGGGTTGGTCTCAACAACAACTATGGTGATGGTTTATGGAGCAGTCAGGTAAGACATCAACGCCATGTTCCCACCAGGAAGTGTATGGTGCACGGGCTTCTAATAAAGCTACAATGAAGTTTATGTCTGTGTTCACACAATCGGACATAGAGCTTAAAACTTAGGACAACTCTGATAGACTCAGAAATTAACTCTTCACTGGTACTGTACCTCCTTATAGACTAGTTTCATAAGATATGGGAATATCTTATGTCTACCACTGATGCAATATACTAAGTATAAGATAAATTAAAATGGGTTTGCAAAAAATTAGATTGGAGCCTCTTCATGGGCATATATACTCTATAGCATGGGATATGGGGTTGTTCCAACATTTGAGGATGGAACCCAAGTCTCCAACAAATAAATACTATTTTATTCTTTTAATCAACATAAATAATCCATGTTTGTCAACTTGCCATATGAGCAATCTCCCAAGTTGGAAGAACGAATAGGCTCATTACCTTCATGACAAAACAGTCCTTAACCCCTTATTTGGGGTGCTCAGTACTTGCCACAACATGGGACCCTACCCAAGCACTATTTGAAGGACCCCCCCAAAGCATCTCTCGACCCAAAAATTGCCATCACCAGAAAGGCAGGGCAGTTGTTTGTCGCAAGTAAAGATGTAATGCATGGTACCAAAACATACCAATATTACATCATCTACAAATGCCTTGCAATTTTTACAATTATATAGTGATTCCATAACAACCCAAAACCCTGTCAATTAGGAAAAAAATCCCAAAACCCCTAACCCAAAACAAAACACATACTCATTAATGTAAACCCAAAACCCTCTGATTGAAACCCCTAACCAAAATCCCACAACACAGATAGCATACCTGTTCACAACACGAAAGTGGATGCAAAAAAATTTGAAACCAATTAACCCTATTTCCTAGCAAATCAATGAATAAGAGTTCCGTGATATAGGGTACATGTATGTCACTTTAATGGACAACGCGTGAAACACAATTCAGAGGACGTCGTACTCGTCACAAAGAAAGGGTCGTGATAACACCAGAGTTGCACCTTGCGTGAGTCACTACAATGGAGAAAACGCGAGTACGAAACTAGTAAGGGAAACGAAAACATCAACACAACGACTAGGGTTGTGCTGTGAAGTTTTGGGATAAAATAAATTTTTCGACGACCTTAATACCCGTGGGAATACTCCGTGGGAAAAGTTTACAATTCAGACGGAATTGTTATAGTCGGAAATGGTCTGTGGGAAGCATGCATTTTTTTGTAGTGTTTACATTATGTGTAGGTTGTTTTTTATGTGAATCTTTTGTATGTCCATGCATTTTTTCTCTGTTATTTCTTTGATAAAGTGGTATTGAAAACTTACATGTTTTGTCTTCAAATGAAAGACTATATTCATTGTGATGTCCAAAACAGTGTCTTTCACAATACACAAATTTTCTACATCTTTTGCTCAAATTATTTCGTTAACCTTTGAATTCAAATAGCTTTCTTGCATATATTCTCATATATTTGCTGTGTAGTAAGCTTTTATAGTAGAAAGAGATTTAATAGTTTTTAGTATAACGAACTTGTCATTCCTCTTGCAATTGTGAATACATAGCATGTAGTGAATTTTTCTTTATTAAGATCATATGCAAAATCTGAATAGACATACTTTAACAATAAATTCTTATCCGTCAAACCATAATGCAACACTCTTTAATATGTTGAAGGAGATTATTTTAATAGTATTTCAATGATTTCTACCAAAATTGTACCAATTTTGAGACTAAATCAAATAGTCTAAGTGCATCTTTAGTTCTAGATTTTGATCTTGAGCTCAAGATCTGATCTTCACTAGATCTCTCAATAAAGGAGGTGAATAGCTCTCCAACATGAAAAGTAAGTTCTTGTAGAAAAACCCTTAAGATCTACACATTGTTCAAAAAAAGAATAATTTTTTTCCTCTCTCTCCCTAATGTCTCAAAATGAGATCAACCACTAAAGAAAAAAATGGAAGAGATCTTGAGAGATCTTCAATCTTATGTGACACTATGAAATCCACCAAAAAATGATTTAAGATCCCAATTTAGAATTTACCAGTAAAGATGCTCTAACACAAACTCAGACAAAAGAAAGGGTGATAATATTTTTGCAAACCTCCATTTGCTATCAACATTAATTTGTAATGGTTAAACAAACATGCACGAATATTTGTTTTCTCTAGACAATATGCATCTACATTAAATGAGAATCATTCCAGCATTAAATACAGCCTCAAATTGAACAATAATGAGAACATATTTGGTTAGGAATGATGCTTACTTTTTAAAGAGAGAGATATTCATTTCCTCCAGTTTTGTGGTTTAAAAAGATATAAGATTTAGAGGGTTTAACTAGCATTGGTATAAATAGAAACACATATGCATTCTCTACCATGAAAGAAAATATGTAAGGTACAATTGGGGTAGTAATTAGAAGTACTAGACAATCAAACTTAGCAATATAAATAGAGGAGTTAGCTGCTGGTGTCAACTTAAAAAATATATATAAATAGAAAATATATTCATTCTCTACTATCAAACAAATTGTGTAAGCTACAGTTTTGGTAGTAATTAATTAGGATGCTAGACCATACATTAACTCTAAGGAAGGAAAAAGAATATAAGAGAACTACATAGATCCTAAGAAAATTAGCTAAATATGATATAATTATACAATCCTAAATCATATAAAGATAAATAAATAAAAAATCTCAATAATTTTAATAAACCAACAAGTTTCAAACTTGACTTTAAGTTTGATTATATAAATAAGTCAAATTCAAACTTTTAAAAACACATAAATAATGCACTTATATTTTATATGAGAATGTCTATAATATTAAATTAATAAACTTAAAAAATTTGAAAATATATTTTATAAACGGAATAACAATTAAATAATAAGTAAATTAACTAAATAAATCAAACTCAATTTTCATTTTCCTTCTGTACTAAAGAACTCAAACTTCATTTTCTTTAGAGTAAATTAAACTCAAGTTAAATTTCATTT
>PYAF01001746.1:71995-86876 GCA_007407185.1 Glycine tomentella | reverse complement strand
TATATTTTATATGAGAATGTCTATAATATTAAATTAATAAACTTAAAAAATTTGAAAATATATTTTATAAACGGAATAACAATTAAATAATAAGTAAATTAACTAAATAAATCAAACTCAATTTTCATTTTCCTTCTGTACTAAAGAACTCAAACTTCATTTTCTTTAGAGTAAATTAAACTCAAGTTAAATTTCATTTATTTAAATAAGAAGTCAAACTAAAATATTATATTTTTTACAAGTCAAACTTAATTTTAAATACTTGGCTTGATTTGACCATTTACACTCATAATTGCATATAAGAATATCTTTTGCTTTAAATTAATGTCGAATCTAATGAAAAGGAAAATTTTCTTATTAGATTGAAAACTTATATCATGCAAATCATGCTAATATTTTCAAGTTAATTCATACTTATTTTTCAGTCATCAAAATATCCTTTAAAATTGGAGCATAAAACTAATGTATTTTTCGGTTAAAAAACAAAAAATTATTTACGTAAGATTTTCAGAACGTTTACGTTCCATGAGAACAGTTGTGAACTTGTGATAATTAATTTGAAACAATTAGTTAGATTGATTGAAGGCTTTGTCTATTGAAAAGTTATTAATTAGAGAGGCACACATTTCAGCCCAGCACACACTAGGCCATAGCATAAATATATTAAACAGATAGGCCACCTGGCCTGTAAAACCATACAGCATGCCCAGACATATATATACATATATTCACTCAAAGATGGCATGCATATCCTCACCCATCAGGGTGGCAAACAAGAGAAAGGGACGAATCCCCCAGAACGATGAGCTTACCTCTTAGCCGTGCTTCACAGCTCTGCTCCTGGCTTGATGGTCTGCTTCACTGACACTCGAAGGGTCAAGCCCTGACAAGGCACACAAAAGCACATTACAGACCATTCAACATATCAGCAACACATAAGCTCATCAGGCAGTCACTCCTGCCTCAGGGAAAGGAATCACAATCCTCTCCACCATCCCAGGTCAAACCTTAGGTTCCTCAGGCTCGTCACACAACAAGCCTCTTCATAGACCATCAGTGGTCTAGCACCGATCCAACATGGCTTCAGAGTCACCACAGACTCAGCCTCAGCCATCCAACTGAGCTTTTCAGCTCACACAACCCATAACCACAGGGTTTCTCAGGGCTTGAACGGTCTAATCCACTAGACTCGGTTCCCATGGCCTCATAGGCGCCATAAGCCCATCACTTAGGCTCTTGCATGTTCCAGATCAAGTGACTCAATCAAAGTCACACATGCCTATCCTAGAGCCAGAACCAAAGTTCTCCAAATCAAAAACTGAAAGCTAATCCTTCCTCCTCACATCAATCTAAGCACTTCTCTCAACTGGACCCAGAGCTAATTCTAGCTCTATCACAGATGGGTCACTATTCACCCAAAACCCCCAAACCACAAATCAACCGAAGAAACTCGAGTATCTTACCTCAATGGCGACACAGACGACCTCTAGAACGCTCCTCCAGGCTCCGGGGTCCGTGGGTAGCCGCCGTTCCTCTTCAATCTCGAGTTCTCTCAACTTCTCTGAAGGTTCCTAAGAACTTGGGGTTTTTGGTGAAATGGAGGAAGGATTCTCACTCTCACTCGGTTCTCAGGTGTTATAAAGGGCTTAGGAAGTGTTTGGGGTCTCAAGGCAGGGTTATGGGAGCTTGGGAAGCTCTCCCATGGAGGTTTGGGGCGTTGGGGAAGAAGAGAACGGTTTTCTCTCTCCCCAAAACGCGATTCCCCTTTTATACTGGTCTGCACCTATCGCGCGGGACACCGCGTGATCCGCGTCAGCTGCAAATCCTCTGGCGCCATCAGCGCCACCTCCGCGCTACCAGCGTGAACCTGCCGAACCTCTGGTGCGATCCGCGCCAGACCCCACGCGACCCGCGCCACACTCCTAACCCAGGCCACGCTCCCAGCGCCAACCTCCACGCCACCAGCGTGGAAGACCAGAGAAAGTCTGGTTTTCCAGACCACTTCCCGCGCGATCCGCGCTGTATGTGGTGCCATCCGCGCGAGCTGGAAAACGCGACGCCCCTAGCGCCACCTCTCACGCCCCAGGCGTGAAACTCCAGAGGGTCTGGCGCAACACGCGCCAGCCCTGGCGCCATCCGCGCCACACCCTATACAGGGTTTTCTGCTGAAGATACCCGCGCCATCCGCGCGGAACCTAGCGCCACCCGCGCCACAGCTAGGGTCCTCACAGACCCGCTGCCACCATGAGAGACAAAATGGGCTACATGAAGGAGATCAAAATCAAGTTGTCATAAATGCTGCTGATGGTAATAGATTTTATAAAGGAAAAAATTCAGGAGGTAAAGTTTGCACATACTGTGGAAAAAATGGGCTCACTATTGAAACTTGTTTTGGGAAACACAGTTTCCCTTCGGGTTCTAAGCCAAAGGGATATGGCTCAGCTGTAAACCAGTGTCCATACCAATTGAGCCTCATTCTCGATTATATCAAGATGACAGACCAGTTTGTGAGAATGTAACAGGGTCTCAATAACTGATTCTATGATGCATCATCATGCTGCACAAAGGGTGCTAAAGTATCTAAAGGAAGTCCAGGCAAAGGATTATTTTTCCCTTGGTCTTCTTCCATTCAACTGCAGATTGGGGAGGATGTCCGGATACAAGGAGGTCTGTGAGTGGTTACTGCTTCTTTCTTGGTGACACTTTGGTGTGTTGGAGATCAAAGAAGCAACTTACTGCTGCTAAGTCATCTAGTGAAGCTGAATATTGGACTCTGACTTCAAGAACTTGTGAATTGCAATTGTTGAATTATTTGTTACAGACTTGGGAATCAAATATGATAGAAAATCTGTGATTTACTGCAATAATCAAAGCACTCTGCATATTGCAGCTAATCCAGTTTTTCACAAGTGAACCAAACACTTAGAAATTGATTGACATATTGTTGGGAAAAGAATTTGGCGGGACTGATGAGATTGCTTCCAATCACTTCCAGAAATTCATTTCCAAGCTAGGAGCCTACGACTGCTGGATATCTACCGTCCTTGGCTTGTGAGGGGATATTAGGAATTGTATATTGTTGTAATTAGTTAGTTGATGAGCTGGAAGTCAGATAGGTTTGCTTTCTGTTGTAAATTCTGTTAGCAGTAACCATTCTCTCTTACACCTATATATATACTTATCGTTATCAATTGGATGGTCAAGAGGAATCATTTGCAAAGATTTAAGTCAAGTTCTTCTTTTCTTTTTCTCTGTGTGAAAGTTGGGTTTACATACAAACAATGCCAAATTTTGTAGATATTGAGCACCTTTGCAGAATTTTTTATTTTTTCTTGATCTCAATTGTTTCTCTTCATGTTTATAAACTCTATTTCAACAAATTAGAAAGCTAATAACTTCAACAAAACATCATGCCAGATAGGGAGGAGATTTTCATTTACATCAACGTTCAACACAAAACAACAAAGTCACTGAAGAAAACCTAAAACACGAGAATCTCAGCAAATCCACAAAACTATGGTTTATGTACCTTATTGAGAAAGCTCTCAACCGAGTAAAACCGAATGTCCCCAGATACAGAAGCCGCGAGCGTCGAATTATCGGTGGAAAGAGCCAATGCGCGAACCCTCCCAACAGGAACATCGACGAGACTCAGTTGCTCCACCGGAGAGCCACTTCCCTTGTCCTTAAGCTCATTCGCGGAATCAATAAGGTCCTTCGTCTTTGCAACGAAAAAATCTAAAACACCGAAACAAACAAATATGCAACATTAAGTTTCAGCAAAAAGGCGAGTTTAATTAATTGAATACGCAATAGTTTAGTTCATTTTGACCTGAAGAATGAGCAACGAAAGTGAGGCGAAAGCGTTCGGAGAGCGCGAGAGGCTGTGAGGGGAGGGTTTCAGCGTCGAAAATGGAGTCGGAGGACTTCAACGGAAGGGCCTCGCCAACTTTCACGAAGAAGTAATCGGAGGTGCCGATTATTTCTCCTACGACCTCTTCGGGTTCGATCTTCTTCGCGGGACTCATTTTTTCTTTCTGCTAAACGAAGCTGCAGCGCGAGAGAATGAAGGTATCTGTTAAACCGCCTGGCGACCGTCGGATTTTCAAAAAAAGGCCGTTTACTATTTTATTTTTATTTTTTAAGTTTTATTTCCCTATTTTTCTAATTTTTCTTAATTTCGTTTATATAGTTAGCCTTTGAATTTTGCTTTGAAATTTGGTGTGCTGTCTTCTCATGATTTTAGGGTGTTGCTCACAAAATTTCAGCTCATTTGGACTTCGTTTGAGTATAGCTCTAGTTTTACCTCTACTTGTGCTTATCTGCCAAATGCTTGATATGTTGCATATAGTGCATGACTAGAGGCAATCCAAGAGACTTACAACCCTTTGATCCTGAAATAGATTGGACCTATCATAGATTAGTTAGGCATTCTAGGCGATTTTCATTAGATTCTGTAACATTAGATAATATCAGCTTGAATTCTGAGCATTCTATTTCTGATCATTCTGTTTCTGAGCATCCTGTGCATAATATTTCTGATTCTGTTAATAATATTTATATTGAGAATAATATGGCTCAACCTCCACCTCGTGAGAGGACTCTTAGGGAGCTGGCTGTACCTGATTTTACCTATGAAAGTTTGTGCATTCAGTATCCTGATGAGGATGTTCCATATGTTCTCAAGACTGGACTAATACACTTGATGCCTAAGTTTCTTGGTCTTGCATGAGAATGTCCTCATAAGCATCTGAAGGAATTCCATATAGTCTGTTCAACAATGAAGCCTCCAGATGTCCATGAAGACCACATTTTCCTAAAGGCATTTCCACATTCATTGGAGGGAGTAGCAAAAGATTGGTTATATTACCTTGCTCCCAGGTCCATCACTGGTTGGGATGACCTTAAGAGAATGTTTCTAGAGAAATTTTTCCCTGCATCTAGGACCACAACCATAAGAAAAGATATTTCTGGGATCAGGCAGCTTGGTGGAGAAAGTTTATATGAGTACTGGGAGAGATTTAAAAAGTTATGTGCAAGCTGTCCACACCATCAGATTTCTGAGCATCTCCTTCTCCAATATTTTTATGAAGCACTTAACAGCATGGAGAGGAGTATGATTGATGCTGCTAGTGGTGGGGCACTTGGTGATATGACTCCTGCAGAAGCTAAACATTTGATAGAAAAGATGGCTTCTAACTCCCAGCAGTTCAGTGCAAGGAATGATGCTATTATTATTCGTGGAGTTCATGATGTAGCTGTTAATTCTTCTTCTTCAGCTGCAGCTACGAATTTAGAGGGCGAACTAGATGCTTTGGTTAATTTAGTGACTCAACTTGCTGTTAACCAAAAGTCTGCCTCTGTCGCCAGAGTTTGTGGTGTATGCACTTCCAATGATCATTATACTGATGCATGTCCATCTCTGCAGCAACCTGTTGGCCCTGATGCTCCTCAAGCTTATGCTGCAAACATCTATAACAATAGGCCTCAACAACAACAGCAGAATTATGATCTATCCAGTAACAGATATAATCCAGGGTGGAGAAATTATCCAAATCTCAGATGGTCAAACAACCAGCAGCAGCAACAGCCTCCAGTACCACCATTTCAAGGTTCTGCTGGCCCAAACAGATCTTATGTACCTCCACCAGTCCAACAGCAGTACCAGAGGCAACAAAATGATGTACCTGTACCACCAGCCCCTCAACCTTATACTTCTGAACCTTCACTGGAGGAGCTAGTGAGACAGATGACCCTTCAAAATTTGCAATTCCAGCAAGAGACCAGAGCTTCCATCTAGAGTCTGACTAATCATATGGGGCAGATGGCCACTCAACTTAATCAGGCACAATCACATAATTCAGATAGACTACCTTCTCAGACTGTGCAGAATCCGAAAAATGTGAGTGCCATCACATTGAGGTCGGGAAAACAGATTGATGTACCTACTGCAGTAACCCAACCTCCATCTATACCAGTTTCAGTTCCTGCACCTGTACCAGTACATGAGCAAAATGATGATTCAATTGGTACTGGAAAAATTCATGCAGATAAACCTTCTTCTAGCACTAGTTCTGATGTGCAGCAGCAGTCTTCCATCCCTCTTCCATTCCCTTCTAGATCAATTCCAAACAAAAAGATGGAAGAGGTGGATAAGGAAATATTGGAGATATTCAAGAAGGTGGAAGTTAACATACCTCTGTTGGATGCCATCAAGCACATCCCGAAATATGCGAAATTCCTGAAAGAGTTGTGCACTAATAAGAGGAAGAGGAAGATGACTGGAATTGAGAGAGTCAGCATGGGCAGAAATGTGTCTTCTATGACAGGTAATTCTGTTCCAAACATGCTTGAAAAATGTGAGGATCCAGGTACTTTCTGCATACCTTGTATTATTGGTAATAATAAATTTGATAAAGCCATGCTTGATTTAGGTGCTTCTATAAATGTTATGCCTCTGTCTATTTTTAAATTTATGTCTCTTGGTCATTTGCAACCTACTGGTGTAGTTATACAGTTGGCAAATAGGAGTGTTGCCTACCCTAAAGGTTTCATTGAAGATGTTTTAGTTAGGGTTGGTGAATTGATTTTTCCTGCTGATTTTTATGTACTTGATATGGAGGAGGGATTCTCCCATGGTTCTGTTCCACTCATTTTAGGCAGACCATTTATGAAAACAGACCGAACTAAAATTGATGTGTATGCTGGAACATTGTCTATGGAATTTGGTGATATTATTGTTCATTTTAACATTCTTGATGCCATGAAACATCCATCTGAAAATCATTCTGTTTTCCATGCTGAGATTCTTGAAGATGTGGTTGATGAATATGTTTCTGATTTTAATTCTTCCAATCATGCGAAACAATGTTTTCTATCTGAACTTTACACTTCTCTTGCATGCATGGAATCTGAATCTGAATATGAATCCGACAATGATTCTATCTTTGATTTTCAATCTGAACATGTGTCCCATTTTGATGCTAATTCTGAGATTAATTCTGATGTATTGGGTGTTATACCTCTTGATTTAAATTCTTTAGAGTCAGAATGCACTAACCATATTTCAGGGAGTACACCAGAATCTGACTTGCAGGTTGAGGTACAAGCTGTGGAACCCGTTCTTCTTCCATCCCTGGTTCCTACATCTGATCAGCGTAACCCCAGTCCAGAATTAAAACCTTTACCGAAAAATCTCAATTATGCCTACTTGGAGAATGATGAGAAGTTGCCTGTGATAATTTCCAATTCCCTTGATGCTGATCAAGAGGATAAACTGTTGAAAGTTCTGAAAAAGCATAAGAAAGCCATCGGATGGACCCTGGCAGATATATCTGGTATTAGCCCATCTACTTGTATGCATAGAATATCATTGGAGGATGGAGCTAAACCAGTGAGACAGCCACAGAGGAGACTCAACCCCGTAATTCTGGATGTAGTGAAGAAGGAGGTGACCAAGCTTCTTCAGGCTGGGATCATTTATCCTATCTCTGACAGTCAATGGGTGAGTCCAGTCCAGGTAGTCCCAAAGAAGACAGGCCTCACTGTTGTTAAGAATGACAAGGATGAGCTTATCCCAACCAGAGTGCAAAACAGTTGGAGAGTCTGCATTGATTACCGAAGGCTGAACCAAGCAACACGGAAAGATCATTTTCCGCTGCCATTCATTGACCAGATGCTTGAGCGTCTGGCAGGTTTCTACAGACGTTTTATTAGAGATTTCAGCAAGAAGGCCCTTCCGTTATCCAATCTGCTGCAAAAAGATGTCGATTTTATTTTTGATGATAGTTGTAAGAAGGCGTTTGATCACCTCAAGGAAGCATTGACTACTACTCCTATCCTTCAGGCACCTGATTGGACAGTCCCGTTTGAATTAATGTGTGATGCATCCAATTATGCATTGGGAGCTGTCCTAGCACAGAGAGTTGATAAGCTGCCTAGAGTGATATATTATGCTTCCAAGACTTTGGATGCTGCCCAAGCAAACTACACTACTACCGAGAAAGAGCTTCTTGCCATTGTGTTTGATCTTGATAAATTTAGATCATATTTGCTTGGTTCTCCTGTTATTGTTTATACTGACCATGTAGCTCTAAAGTATCTGCTGAAAAAGACAGACTCAAAGCCTAGACTGATCAGATGGATGCTTCTGCTCCAAGAATTTGATTTGGATATCCGCGACCGGAGTGGAGCTCAGAATTTAGTAGCAGACCATCTCAGTAGAATTGAAGGAGCTGAGAATGATGTTGAAGCGTTGCCTATCCAGGATAATTTTCCTGATGAAAATCTTTTACTTGTTTCTTCTGTTTCTAATCCCACCCCTTGGTTTGCTAATATTGTAAATTATTTAGTTGCTTCTGTTTTTCCTCCCTTGGCATCACGAGCTCAAATTGATAAATTAAAGAGTGATGCTAAGCATTATATTTGGGATGACCCTTATTTGTGGAAGTTGTGCAGTGACCAGGTGATTAGGAGATGCATACCAGATCATGAGATTGATTCGGTCTTGCAGTTTTGTCATTCCTCCGCACCAGGTGGCCATCTCGGTATACAGAGGACAGCTCGCAAGGTTCTTGACTGTGGTTTGTACTGGCCTACCATCTTCAGAGATGCGGCGAAGACTTGTAGCACTTGTGAGCAGTGTCAGAAAGCAGGAGGATCCCTTACATGGAGACAACAGATGCCTCAACAACCCATGTTATTCTGTGAGGTGTTTGATGTCTGGGGTATTGATTTCATGGGTCCTTTTCCTGTTTCTTTTGGTTTTCCTTACATTCTATTAGCTGTTGATTATGTTTCAAAATGGGTAGAAGCCAGAGCTACAAGGAATAATGACGCTCGGGTTGTTGTAGATTTTGTTCGATCTAACATATTTTGTAGGTTTGGAATACCCAGAGCCATCATTAGTGATCAAGGCACCCATTTTTGCAACAGATCCATGCAGGCTTTGCTCAAGAAATATGGGGTTGTGCATCGAATCTCTACACCATACCACCCCCAAACCAATGGGCAAACTGAAATTTCAAACCGAGAAATCAAGAGAATCTTGGAGAAAATTGTCCAGCCCAACAGAAAAGATTGGAGTATAAGATTGGACGATGCTCTTTGGGCACATAGGACTGCCTACAAAGCTCCCATAGGAATGTCTCCTTATCGAGTTGTTTTTGGCAAGGCATGTCATCTGCCTGTTGAGATTGAGCATCGAGCATATTGGGCTGTGAAAACTTGAAATTTTTCCATGGATCAAGCTGGTGAGGAAAGGAAGTTGCAGCTAAGTGAACTAGATGAGATCCGACTTCAAGCTTATGAGAACTCAAAGTTCTACAAAGAGAAGACCAAGAAGTTCCATGATAGCCTGATAGCTAGAAAAGACTTCGAGATTGGCCAGAAAGTTCTCATGTACAATTCTAGGCTCGGACTCATGGGTGGTAAGTTACGGTCAAAGTGGATTGGACCCTTTGTTGTTACTAATGTTTATCCTTATGGTACAGTTGAAATCCAAAGTGAGTCCACAGGCAAGAGCTTCAAGATCAATGGACACCGCCTTAAACCATTCCTCAGTAATCCTTCATTGCTGGATGCAGTTGTGGAAGAGATATCTCTGATTGACCCTGCTTCCTTTACATCTTCCACTACACCTTAGAGAGTTTTCTTTTTTCTTTCCCCTCCTTTATTTTTATCGCACTTGTCCATTTTTATTGCATTATTCTGATTGTTCTGAACTTTTATTTGTGCCACATTGAGGACAATGTGTAATTTTAAGTGTGTGGGGGGGGGGGAGGGGAGAAACTGTTTTCTTGTTTTTGTTTTTGTTTTGTTATTAGTTTTAATTCTTATTGCCTTGTTTTGTTAGTTTTAAGTCTTAGTTTGTGTATAGTTTTGCATGTTTCTTTTTGATTTCTGGGTTTTGAATAGTTGTTGGCACTTACTTCACTCCTAGATAAGAGTTGCTTCATACTTTATGGTTTGAAATCCATGTTTTTTCTTTACTTGCAAAGATGATTATGAAGTTTGAAAGGTTGATTTAACTGTGACAGATATACCCTGTGTGAGGATTTGAGCCATTATCTGTTCTTTCATGTGTGTTATACCTCTTGATTGCTTGCACAGTTGACTTGTCTTGACTCTGTTTGATATTTCTTGATTCTCATGCATGTTTGGATATGATTAAGGCATTTTTTTTGTTTTGATAAGCCTCTGGCCAAATAAGCTTACCCTGAATTTAATTCCTTTGTTAGCCCTATTGAGCCTAATTCCTTTTCTTTGTTTAAAGCTCATTACAAGCCTTAAGTGAAAAACAATTATTACCTTAACCTTAGGGAACTTTGGAGCTTTGGAATTGTTTTGGGAATAAGTGAAGGGGTTGCATGTTATATTGTTTTGAATGATGCCTCTGGCCTGTTGGTTTACTCTGATGTTCAGCTTATTCTTCATGTTATCTCAGTACCATATTCAAATTCAAAAAAAAAAAAAAAGAGAAAGAAAGAAAAAAAGAAAGAAAATGGAAAGAAGAAAGAAAAATGAAAAAGAAAAAAATAAGTATTTGAAGAAAAGTTGTTGTGTTTAAAGCAAAGGAAAAGGAATGGTGTTATGGTGTTAGAGGCTTATTAGAGATTTTGGGTTTACTCTTGTGCATACTTCTTGCTTATTCCTCATTGCTCCTCTAGTTTCCTCTGGTTTGCAGCTACTTATCCCATATTTTATCCTCCATGTCCCATGTCCTTGACCACGTTACAACCCTGAAAAGACCTTTTGATCCTTATATGCATGTTTATTGGATGTTGATTATAGAGACTTGCCAAGTCTATCTGTTGCTTGTTTTCATGAGTATTTTGAGAGTATACATTTACCTAAACACTTGAGAGATACAGTGTGATACAGTGCATCTAGTGAGGTTCTGTTACTTTTAATTCACCTCTTGAACGGATTGATTGTTTTGCTAAGTTTTGAATGCTTGGATAGATTCCATAAGTGTGTAGTTTCTCTAACTCTGTGTGTTGGAAGTTGTCAATTCCTTTCTCTTTTCCCAGTTTTCATTGAGGATTATGCGAAACTGTTTAATTTTCGGTGTGTCACTCTCTTTAATATCTTTAGAATTTTTCCTTGCTCTACTTTTAGATTTTGCCCAGGAGTGCAAAAGGCTAAGTATGGGGGGTTTTGATGAGTCACTATTTATCACTATTTACTCATCTTTCTGTACTCATTTTAATCCCTAATTTATGTTTAATTATTTATATTTTGCACTGTTTCTCATTTAGGATTTAATTAGACCGATAATTCAGATTTTAATTAATTTGGATTATTTTAAGTTTAATTATTCTAATTTTTATTTTCAGGGCAGAGTAATTAATTGATCTTGGAATTAATTCATGGACTTGAAGAGTAGTGCGCCACGTCAGCATCAGTTTTTATTTATTTTCGTTTTTATTTTATTTTAGTAATTTTTGGGCTAAAAACTATTAGGTTAAGAAAAGGCCCATTCTTTTAGGTTAGGCAGTTTCTATATATTTAGATACTGTGCCGTCACAGATACTCTCTACACTCTTCACATTCTACCATTCACGCTCAGTTTCTCTTAGGGTTTAGGGTTTTCGTTTTCTGCTTCCAGTTTTCGTTTCTGTTTGGATTTTCGACTTCAGAATATAATTGCTTTTTAATTCCAGTTTTCATTTTTGCTTTCTGCTTCTAGTTTCGTTCCTGTTTTTGAATTTCGTTGACTTTCGTTTCTACTTATTTCGTTCTGCTTTTAAACTCCGTTTCTGTTTTAATTTCGTGTTAATGTTCAGTTTCGTTTCAATCTTCGTTTCTGTTTTTATTTTCGAATTAATGGAAGGCTAAAACCTAGGGTTGGACCCTAGGACAGATTGCAAACCCTTTAATGGAGGTTCTCTGTTATTGCAATTCGTTTCTGCTTGATTCTTCCTTGTTGGGTTTCTGTTCTGTATTTTTCGAATTAGAGTTATGCTTAATGATTCTGATATTGATTGATTCAGTAATCTCAGTTTGCTTAATTCTGAGAGCTTGCCCTAACGAGGTTCACGTTTGCTTAATTCGTGTAATGAGGTTTTAGGTTAATCTTCGCTTAGTTGATTAATCTGGACTGATGAGAATTAAGTAGGAAAGATTATCTTTCGTGAACCAAGGATATTAGAGGCGCAATCTGTTCTAAGGGTCTGACTCGTTTTAATCACTGCAATTTAAATTCGTGTTTCTGTTTTATTTTATATATTCCGCATTCTATCAAGAACCCCCCCAAACACGTTTTCAATCCTTAAACATCGATAATTGATCCTTAAGAGACGACCTAGGAGTCACTTCCTAGTACTACATTTAAATCATATTAATTTGACGGAGTACGACCTTCGATCAAACTGCAAGTCCTCAGAATTGACTAAACCTCGCATAAAACTTGGAGAAGCAATTAGTAACAAAAATTCCAATCACAAAAATTAAAAATTACTGTAAAAATCCGTTAACCCATCCCCGGCAATGGCGCCAAAAACTTGTTGCGCGGCTAACGCGATTGATACGGCAAGCGCACCGATCGTTAACAAGTAATAAAAGTAAGTAGAGTTATCGTCTCCACAGGGATTGGGGTAATTTTTACAATATTATTAATTCTAAATGATTGGAATTAAAAATAGAAAATAAGAATAAAGAAGTAGTTGTTGAGTTGTGGTTGATTATAGAAACAGAATTTAAATGCAGTAAAAATATAAAAGAAGTTACCAATGGAAGAAACAATTGTGGTCAGGCACAATCCCCTTTGTTCCTACCTCCTTCACTTGATTGGTTTATTATCTTAGGTCACACACATGATAAATCTTTCCTATATTCGTAAATCCTAGAGCATAACCAGCGATTTAACCCTTTAATTCGATCGAGAAACCTAAACCCTTAGTGAATCTGTCAAACTAAGTATTCAAAGAATATATCTCATGTGATCTTGTTAAGATTATTCGGAGAATAAGCCTTTCCTAAACTAGTTAATCCCTAATTCTTTAGTGAATTAACCCTTTAACCTAATTCAAAAACCCAATTCCTTGTTGAATTCTATCAAGTTAAGCATGCAAAAGATCATATTATGAAATCCGTAGCCACGCATCCCTATTCCTATGCGAAGAACAACTATTATCCTAAACATGTCAGAAATTAGAACCCCAACGTTCCCATTGCGAATCCTAACCCTCAATACTTAAATAGAATGGCCAGTTCCAAATAAGAGTAAACATTAAATTAGCACAGGATAGAATAAAATAATCAAAACAGCATTAAAATCAATACCAAATCAAGTTACAGAGGAGTTACATCAGTTCATGGCCTTTCCACAATACAAGTTCAGCCTGCCATAGGCTTCAAGAAACCAAAGGCTATCAAATAATACATTCTTGAGTGACCTTGCCTTGATTCTTGACTCCCAATGGTGTAAAGAATTATGTAGAGAGAAGAAAATATGATG
This sequence comes from Glycine tomentella, assembly GCA_007407185.1. NCBI lineage: Eukaryota > Viridiplantae > Streptophyta > Magnoliopsida > Fabales > Fabaceae > Glycine > Glycine tomentella. The sequence continues at coordinate 73,417 of PYAF01001746.1, read as the reverse complement.
AGAAGAAGTGATGGTAGATGGTAAGAGATGATTGTTCAGTCCCCAGAGGCCTTTATTTATAGATAGATCTAATTAGCGCAACAAGGCCTATTTTCTGTTCCAAATCTGAATCAAATCTTCTTAATTAAGGAAACAACGATCTCTTGGCGCTAATGGCACGGCCTGTGGCGCTACTCGTGCCGTTAATTCGAACATATGGCGCTGATAGCGTGGGAACCCGCGCTGATCGTGCGGGTTCTTCGAATGCGAAGTGCTTCCAGGTCTTGTGGCGTAGATCGCGCGGCTACTGGCGCGGATCGCGCGGGAGCTTCGAAAGGGTGGCGTTGGTAGTGTGGATCATGGCGCGACTAGCGTGAATTCTCCTCTTTTGGCCTGAAAATGCATAATTGGTATTGAATTGAGATAAAATAGAATAATATTAATAAACTAACTAAAAGTAAACTAATTCCTAATTATTTAATCAAAATATAACCTAAAACTATCCTAAAACTAAGATGTGTTTGCAACACATCAGTACCGTCTCTACTGGGGCCTCCCGCCCTGAGACCGCTCCTCTCTACCAGAAGCATCACCTGAAAAGCATAAACCCCACACGGGGTGAGATAAACATCTCAGTAAGCTCAGGGTCCTTGGAGGCATCTCCTCCACCCTGGCTCACTCACCATGACACACGTCATCAGGGTATCACAACCATCTGGGCCATCCCGGCCTCTTATAACAATACAAACAAGCTATCCAAGCTCTATGTACGGCGGACCGAGTCAAATGCCGACCTCAGTGTGAAACCGGAATTCACACCCGTGCCATCCCATTGGGTGCTAACCCTTCACATGGACGCCCGTATATGGTACCTCCGAGACTAGGCGCTCAACCGCGATGGGAGTCACCTAGCTCTTGGTCTTAGGGAATCTCCGCATCCCGGGACTGAGTCAACCATGAGCAAACCAAACTAGGAGTTGCGCTCTCTCCTAGGGAGGTCCATATATATCTTACTGGCCAGAAGATCTATCAACAGGCTTAATACAATATCAAGCACAGATACAAGCAAGTATAATTATGAGCATGCACCATCCACACAATGCATGAGTCATGAATCCACTACTCCCTCGGAGTATGGTAAAGCACAATCAAGTGGGAAACATCCCCAAGGGTCCAGAACTTACCTGGCAAAGCTGAGCTTTGCAGTTCTTCCCTCTCTCTGTGGCCCACGCCACTGACACCCACGGTGTCACGCCCTATCAAGGCACATACAACACATGTATCAACAATCAAGCCTCACAAGGCACAAGCAATGACGGTTCACTACCGCTCAACATGAAAGGACTCACAATCTTTTCCAAACCATCAAGTCATCTAACCTATGGTTTAACAAGGCTTATCACTCCCAAGCCATCAAGCCAATAGCCTCTCAAGGCCATACAA
>PYAF01001746.1:52614-65722 GCA_007407185.1 Glycine tomentella | reverse complement strand
CAAGTCATCTAACCTATGGTTTAACAAGGCTTATCACTCCCAAGCCATCAAGCCAATAGCCTCTCAAGGCCATACAAACCACAAGCCAAGGCTCTAGCATGTCCACAAATGGCCAAGCAACTCAGCCCAACAACAACACATGCATCACCAAGAGCCATGGAACCAACGTTCACCAAATTCACTTTTAAGAGCTAATCCTGCATCCTCTCAACATTCCAAACACATGTTTCAACAGGACCCAAAGCTAAAACAAGCTCTATCAAAAGTGGGTCGCTATTCACCCAAAACCCCAACTCATAAATCAAGGGATGATTCTCGAGTTTCTTACCTCAAAAGACGCAAGGAAGGCCCAAGGACGACTTCCCCGAGCTTGGGTACTCACGAATCGTCGTCGTTCCTTGCCGAGCTCGAGTTCCACGAACTTCCCTTGAGAAAGGGATTCTTTGATTTAGGGGTTTTCAAGGTGAAATGAGGATGGATTAAGGCTCAAGAAGTGATTTCCATCACAAAACACATTTAAGGAAGTGATTTTGGTGAAGAATGGTGAAGAAAAGAAGCTTGGAGGTCCAACAATGGAGGAAAGGGGCTGGAGGAAGGAGAAGAAGGGGTTTTAGCTCAGAAAATCGTGAAACCCCACTTATATAGTGGGTCTGCCCGAGCTGCCGCGCGGATCGCGCCACTCTGGCGCTGATCACGCCAGCTGCACATCCACGGCGCCAAGAGCGCCACCTCCCACGCCAAGAGCGCCGACCTCCCGAAGCTCCCGCGCTACCAGCGCCAATCATCAGAGCTTACGGCGACACCAGCACCAGCTCCCGCGCTCCGAGTGTCATCCTCCAGAGGTTCCCACGCCACCGGCGCCGACTCCCGCGCTCCGAGTTTAATTATGATCTGTTGTATTGCATAAACATCATTCATTGGCTTACATTCATGGTTTTCATAAAAGCATATGTTTTATGAAAAAGCTTTAAGTTTTCATGATTGCATAAAAAGTCAAGTGCTCATTGCATAAGTTTTGAAAAAACTATTTCATATTGCTTTAATTGATTACCAGCTTCTGGTAATCTATTACTTAAGCTTTGATGAACACTTTAATCGATAATAGCTATGTCGTAATCAATTACACTGCATAATCATAGAAAAAGTCTTCTTGTGATAATCGATTACGATTTAGTGGTAATCGATTACTGGCACATTTTTGAAACAAGACTTCTTGTGATAATCGATTACACTATAAATTAATCAATTACTTTTCTCATGAATCTTTTCCAAAAAGTTCAAGAACACTTAAATAGATTAAATATGTTATTAATCAATTACAAAAGTGAAATTAATCGATTAAATTGACGATTTAATTGATTACATTCAGTTACAATAGTTTTCTATAAATAGTTCTCGGGTCTTTTGAAATAAACAAATTATTACACAACGACATTTCATAGATTTCAAAAGCTTTCTGAAGAGTGAAGAGATACTTTGAGCTACCGAGCTTTTGCCCTAAAAATTCTAAATCTTCATGTTACTTTGAAAGATTTATTCTTGGACAAGATACTAAATAAGTTCTTTGAGAGATTGCTCTGAAATTTGTTTTCATTCAACCTGGATCAAGATTAGTAAATCATATGCATTCATATACATTGGATCATAAGGTTGTCTCTCTCCATTAAACTTTGTTTGTAATTCATTTTAAAATTTCAGTTTGTTTGTTACTATTACAATAGATTTCTTAAGGCTTGTCTACAGTAGGTTTCTCTAGAGGGAAGAGTAGAGAGGAAATTCTCTATGTCTTGATCACTAGGAGTCTAAGAGAGTTAGATTTTTTTATCTTAATCTAGGTTTGATTAAGGGTGATTGTTGTAAGCTTGTAAGAAAAGAATATTGTGAATAGTGGAACTCTAACTAAGTTAGTTAGAAGAAACTGGATGTAGCTTCTCAAAGGTGAGAAGTGAACCAATATATTTTTTGGTGTTGAATACTTTCTCTTTATATCTTCTTGTTGTCATTGATTGTCATTCATTTGGATAATCTTTTCAGAACCAACATAAATATATTTTTAGTTATTTCTTTCTTTAAAGTTTGATATTTGATTGACTGAAAGTTTTTCAAAGGTTGTTGATGATACGATCCTTAATACTCTAGTTGTTTTAAAGATTTTAAAACACCAAGTTTAAACTAATTCACCCCTCTTGGTTATTGTGTGTGTTCATTCTGTTTTCACTTTACCCCCTAAATAAACCATGCATTGGTTATTTGGGATTCAATTTAGGGTTAAGGATGAATTTCAAAGAAGTTTATATAAAGGATGTTTGTGTCACCTGTTTGGTCATGCAAGTTTTATGAATCCTATCATTCTACAATTCCATTAATTGCAAGAAGATGGCCACTAACATGAAATTGACTAAGAATGAAAGTGATTGGTTCCAATATAAAATAGAAAGCAATAGAAAGACACAATCATCTCAATAACATCGAAGAACTTTATTAAAAAGAGGAATTAGGGTTCATGGTGCAATTACATCACAATCCAAGGCTTAAGGGTTTTAGCCAACCATGATTATAGAAAAGCTAAATAACCTACAATTATGCATTGAAAGTAAAGAGATAAAAACCCTTACAATTTAGGATCTCAACTGTTGTTAGTGCAATTCTCTCTCTTCAAAGCTTTAAAAAATCATAAAATAAACAAAATGTAGGTTAAAAAGTGTTTCTTAAGGCTATTTATACTAATAATGATGTAGCAGTCAAGAAAGGCGCATGACGGTCTTGGTAAATATACTATGGTTGTGATCGAAAACATTGACATTGAGTGCTTTGGAGCATTAGGGATCTATCACAATCCTCATGAATTGATCATGACCGTTATCAAATTATCACGGTCGTGATGGACTGGTAGGCACTGATCTTTAGGGCAGTGGTGATCTTGTTATAGGCGTTGTGGTCACCATGACTGTGGTAAAGTACCTTGGTCATGGCAGAGTGTAAAGTCTTCAATTTTTTCGTGGATTTGTGTTGATTCCAACTCTTTCACTTGATCGAACATTTAAACTTACTATGAAAATAATAGGAATACTTCACAACAACCAAGAGGGGGGGTGAATTGGTTGAACCTTGGTATTTTAAAAACTAAATTCAAATCAAAGTTTCAGGATCTTTATCACTTTTAAAACCAAGCAACCTTTTATTCAATCAAATAGCTTAGCTCCAAGAAAAACAATTTCACAAAACAGAACTTCTTGAACAATGAATATGACTCAAAGAATTAAAGATTAATGAATATACTGGTTCACTTTTCAAAACATGAAGCTACATCCAGTTTCTTCTAATTCACACTGAACTAGAGTTTCACTATTATAAAATATTCTTACGAGCTTTTACAAGAACCTCCCCTTTATCAACCCTAGATAAAGAACAGAAATCTAAAATCCTATTAGCCTTCTAAGGAGAAAGATTTAGAGAACACTACTCTGATATTTAAACTAGAGAACCCTTCTCTAGTCTCAAGCAAGAAGAACCTAATTACAATAGTCAAATCACAAAGAAAATACAAAACAGAATTACAACCAGATTAAGGTAAGAAACAACCTGATGATCTAATGATGCAATGCAAAAAGAAGTTACCAGGTCAGGTTGAATGATTACACATAAAAAAGCATAACTTTCCTTACTCTTGAAAGGTTTCAAGCTCCAATATTGAATCACACACTCATGATCAAGGAACAAAGGAGCAAGAAACAATTGAACACTAAGAAAACACTTAAGAATGCTCACAAGACTGTTAAGCTCATAAAATTCATATGAGTAATGTTCCACAAATTTAGAAAAGCAACTGAGCTTCGGTTCTATTTATAACAAACTTTTGTAACTGTTAGTAATCGATTAAATGCTCCATATAATCGACTATTTTATTCATGTAATCGATTAAATCAAGATAGTAATCGATTAAACCGTTCATAAGAAATTCAGGATTTTCTCAACAAGCCAAATAATCGATTATTCCGTCCTGTGATCGATTAAGACAGGAAGCTTCAAAATATCAAAATGTACTATGTAATCGATTACGAACTCTGGTAATTGATTAAGACAGGGGCTTGTAGCATTCCAAATACATTGTGTAATTGATTACGAAATGTGGTAATCGATTATTTAATACATACTTAAGGTTTTCAACACATAGTGTAATCGATTACTGGAAATGGTAATCGATTAAAGCAGGAAGATGGCTTTTCCAATTAAGCCTGTGTAATCGATTACAATACCTTGATAATTAATTCTTCTAGCAAGACTTAAAATCATACATAGCGTTGTAATCGATTACTTCCCATTAATAATCGATTAAAATGTTCAACAAGGCAGTTTATATGAAACAAAGGTCAAATAATCAATTATTCCGATAGGTAATCGATTACATCGTTCTTAAAAGCTTTTCCAGAATGGACTAAGAACAAAATAATCGATTATACCTTTGAATCAAATTAAAAACTAAGTCAATTAACTAAAGCCTTGTGATTTTTATTAATCAAAAATTGAATTATGGAATGATATGAATGCAATGCACTTGGATCACCAGAATTGTTTTTCTCTTACACATTCCATACTAATTAATCTTCAAGGTATCCATTGCATGTTGAAAGCTCAAAACCAATGCTTAATTCCTTGCATTCTTTAAGTAGCTCCCCCTGAATCCAACATACTACACATGAAACTAGAGTTCAAAGGTGAATTCTGCCAAAAAAAGTACATGAAAATGGCACAAAAACTAACATAAAATGTTACTCAAAATACAATGTATCAATCCGCACACTCTCTTAAGCTATGAACAAGCTTCACGTCCCATTATCTCGTCATGAGATGCTTCATCGAGGTTATGATTGCGACATACTTATGATGCACCACCAAATCACCTTGAATGATAGAGATCACATGAAAAGAGTTTGAAACAGATATTTGAAACCCCTACCCTAGGCTATATATAAACCAAAATAAATAGCAAGCAGCTCCTGTTTGAGGTTGTCTGCAAACCCAGACGAACTAAGAAAACCCAAATGCCACATTCCTTTATCATCTTGTAAAATCCCACCAAAACCAGTCGAGCCAGAAGAACCCGATTGACTACCATCAACATGAACAACAGCTAATGGGGTAAAGAAAACAAATATTGCACCAGTCTTGGGCTAGTAGTAGAAAACCACCCTCCATCTTAAAGGCTTTGGAAATGATCTCAAACAAATTGTATACCTACCTCTGAATTTACTAAGGAGACACAATTTTGTTGGCAAAAAATGAGTTTCTAGCTTTCCAAATTTCCCAAAGAGTTATGGGAAAATTATTCACATATTTCTCCACCATACTATACAACCAAGCCGACAAAGTAGCCATCTTAGTGGGGTCACCAACCACAATGGCCAAACCTAAACCATGCCACACACTACCAACCTTGCTACACTAGAAGAAGTGATGATAGAAATTGTCCTCATTAGAATTACATCTTGGGCAAGTTGCAACAATCGGAATATGATGATCTTGGATCATTTATGAGTAGGCATAGAATTACATATTTTCCAGAAGCTAGAACTTCCAAAGCTAACTCCAGAATAGGCCAAAATTATTATCTAAGAGCCACTTGTATCCAGATCTAGTGGTGTAATTACTAGACAGACGATTACTCCAAGTGAAATTATCTGCAACATCCTCATTCAAAAAGGAGACATGTTGTTAATCTCTTGATGAATGTCTTAAGATATAGGAGACCATAGACTCTCCAAATCCCATCTCCCATCATGCCAGACATTGTTAATTGACAAATGTTGATTGATAAATGCTTTATATGCTTACATATTTTACCATTTATCTTATATTTTCATTACTTAGAACTTGTTTTAGTCATATTTTTTGCCAATAGAACTATTAACTAGGAAAAAGTTTAGTGTCTTTAACTTTTAAGAAATTTTATTAGCTGTTGATATTTTATTGTAGGAAAAGAAGAAGAATTGAAGATTTTGGAAAAATAGCTTTGGAAGTTCAAATCACACATCTTTAGAAGCACACTTTGAAAGACTAAAGCCATTTTCCTATTTTCTAGCTTAGGTCAGGCTTGAAAGATTTAAGGCCGGGCCTTAAAGTGTTAGAAAAGCACTTGCTTGTTGTCAATTTGAGGTCAGGTGTGAGAAAGTTGAAGCTGGTGTAGGAGTGCTTATGTGACTTAAGTGAGGCTAAAACAAAGGATAAAAGGCCTAATTGAAGGGGATTTCAATCATTTTGGTTTGGGAGGCTATCTAGGGCATTTTGTGGGGCTAGGAAGATCTCATTTGTTCTCCATGACTTTCCTACCAACTCTCATAATTTCTATGCATAATATCTTCTTCTTGTTGTTGTTATGTAGTTAGGTTTACCCATTTTGGAGGTTGATGTAATTAAACTCATCTTTGTGTAGACATTATAGTTATTAGTTTATGTTTATTTTTCATTAATGTAATAACTAACACATCCTAAGTATTTTTTATCTATTTGACAATTAATGTAACAATACTTACATTAGTCTCAATAAATGATTTGTTATTATTAGTTAGGAATAAGAAGAATCTTCGACACTTAACAAATTTAAAATGCCACAAAGATTTGATATTAATGATGATAAAAATGTTTCTTATTATTTAATGACTAAATATTTATTTTTTTATTATTTAATTCTTTCCATAATTATCACTATCTATCTCATTAGTTTCTTTACCCCAAATATGATAGAAAATACTATACAATGAATATGATCAAAATAAGACACTTAATATTAAAAAATATATTAATCTAAAATTAAATATATTTAATCATATCATCGATCAAGTTGGTTCAAATAGAAAAAAGATTAATTTGAGAACAGAAATAATTATAATTAGTTGGATTTGATTTAGGAGAAATCAAATTTGAGCCAATCATATTTAATTTATTTGGTTAATTTGAGTTTTGAAATTTTTTATGTTCAATCCAAATCGAACCAATTTGATAACATCTGACTAACTTTTTCAAATAATCAAATTAATATATATATATATATGTATATATTATTTGTAGTTTTATATCTAATTATTGCCTATTTTATAAAAATATCAACTTTAGATTAATGAAGGTAAAAACATCTCTTGTTCTTAAATGAATAGATATTCTATTTATTTATTTTCATAATTATCATTATATCTCAATTACTAAAACTATGATAAAAATTATATAATCAATATGAACAATTTACTGCAAAATCAGAATATAATATATAATATTGTTTAGCCAATAAAATGAGAAATTTTTTTTTATCTTTTTTACTAAGAAATGAAGCCATGTAATGTTTTTTGTCATATATATATATATATAATATAATAAAAAATAATCATATATAAATTTGTGGTTGGATAATAAAATGTATCTAGTAAATTATTGTGAAATATATGTTAGAGCATCTCCAATACAAGTATTTTATGAGTTGTTTAAAATTAAGTAATATTGTTTAAATAATTTTTATTATTGGAACAAATGATTTGATAGTTGTTGATTAAGTGAATTACTTGTAGAAAGTTATACCTTATCATTGTTCCAAATCATTTTAAATCCACTCTATTTAGGATTAGGAATAGATTTACTCGGATATGTTTTTTACATATCTTTCATTATTTATGACCATATTAAATTCACTTCTCACAAAATTTATATTTTTTTTAAAAAATGAATTATTTTTAAAAATGAAAGGAATTAGAAAATTAAATTAAATTAATTTTAAAATTTAGAAGATAAAATTGAATTAAAAGAATTTAGTATGAAATTAAATTAAAAATTAAATTAGAGACCTAAACTCTAATTTAACCTTCATTGTATCAGCACATCATTTTGAACAAGTTTGCTTCCACTTTTTGCCAATTGCGATGGTTTCCAAGATCACAATCCATTACAGCTCTTCACCATCTCATGCCATAAGGACACATGACGTGTTCGTGAGCTTCCACGGTGAAGACATACACACCAATTTCACCGATTTTCTTTTCCAAGCCCTGGTAGAAAAGGCACTATTGTGGTCTTCTCAAACAACTATGCTTTGTTGATTCAAAAGGAGTCACTTGAAGATGAACAAAGAATCAAGCTCAGATGTTTTGTGCTTTCAACATGCCTTGAAGCCTTGGAATCAATTTGTGATTGTTGTAAAGGGAAGAAGCTATCTCTGATGATCTAGTGTGCATATCATTCATATCATTCATATCATTCATTTACGATTGTTAGATTGTGTGTTAATACAAAAGCAATTGATAATTAAGGCAAGTTTAAAACCAAGTTTTTAGGAAAATAAGGTTATACTGTTTTAATCGATTATAGATAGATAGGAATCGATTATTTTGTTCTTTGTGCCTTCTGGAAAAATTTCTAAGAACAATGTAATCGATTACATATTGGATTAATCAATTACCTAGGCTAAAATTAAAATATTAAACTCTCTGTCTTAATCGATTACAGAAGGTTATAATCGATTATATATTATGCCTCTGTCAAACATGCTTTGCTGATTTAATCGATTACCAGAAACAGTAATCGATTACATAGTGCATTTGAAAATAAAGAGCTTCCTGTTTTAATCGATTACGTGACGGGATAATCAATTATTATGTTCATAGCTTAAACCCAGAACAAATCGTAAACATTTTAATAGATTACATTCTTGAATTAATCGATTACATATGCTAAATAATCGATTATAGGAGCATATATAATCGATTATTTTCAGTTAGAAGTCTGTTATAAATAGAACCCTTTGCTCTGCTGAGTTACGAACTTGAGAAATTCGAATTCTGAGCATTCATAAGCGTTCTTAATATTCTATTAGTGATTTTTCTAGGTTCACAAAGTTCTTGCCTTCACCAAAATTCATATGAGTTATTGATTGATTGAGTGAAGCAAAATTTGTTTTCAAAGCTTGAGGAAAGGGATGTTCTAAGTCTGTAAATCTTTCTTCAACCTGGTGAATCATTCATATGCATATTGTTCATTGGATCATCAGGTGACTTCTTTCCTTAATCTTTGAAGTTGTAAATCTATTTTTTAATTTCTGTAGTGATTTGTTTATTGTAAATGGGTTTCTTGCTTGTTAACTAGAGATAGAGTTTCTTTGGGGGTTTGCAATGTAGTGTTCTCAGTGGGTTGTCTCTAAGAATCTAATAGTGTTTTAGATTTCTGAACTTTATCTAGGGTTGATAAAGAGAGGCTTTGTAATAACTTGTAAGAACAAATATTTGCAATAGTGGAACTCCATTTTAGAGTTGAGTGGAAGAAACTGGATGTAGCTTCATAGTTTTTGAAGTAAACCAGTATAAATTGTGATTAATGTTTATTCTCTTCTCATCATCTCAATATCGCTTTGATTTGTGAATCATATTTTTTGCGCAGTAAGCTTTTCATTTGTCTATTGATTTTCTTGACAGAGGAATTTGATTGAATATAAAGATTCTTGATTTCAAAAGTTTTAATGATAAAGATCCTGTGGAAACTCTGATATTAAACTTTTTAAATACCAAGGTTCAACCAATTCACCCCCCCTCATGGTTGTATTAAAGTATTCCTTTTATTTTGAATTGGCATCAAGAGCTGGTTCTTGAAAGTTACTTAAGATTATCTTTTTCTTTTCAAAAAGAAAAATGAATACTTCACAAATAACCTTTAAGGAGGGTGCTTCTTTAAACAGACCTCCTATGTTTGAAGGGGAACACTTCAGTTTTTGGAAAAATAGAATGAAAATCCTTATTCAATCAAATGACCCAGGAGCATGGAATGCAATAGTGAAGGGTCCTTTTATTCCAAAGAAAACTGTTGCAAATGAATTGATTCCCAAAGAGTGGGATGAGATGACTGAAGCTAAACAAAGGGCTGCACAGTATGATTTTAAAGCCAAAAATATGATCACCTCTGCACCTTCCTCTGATGAATTTTTCAGGACTGTGAGATGTAACAGTGCTAAAGAAATGTGGGAGATACTGGAAATAACTCATGAAGGAATTGAGAAAGTTAGAAGATCAAGGAAGCATGCTTTGATCCATGAGTACGGAATGTTCAAGATGAACACAAATGAAAGCATTTCTTAGTTGCAGATCAGATTTACTCATATTGTAAATCATCTTTTGGGTCTTGGAAAGGTCTTTGACACAGAAGAATTGAACATTAGGATATTGAAGTGTTTGACAAGACCTTGGCAACCAAAGGTGACAGCAATCAAGGAGTCTAAGGATTTATCAAAGATCTCTATGGTTGCATTGTTTGGTAAGCTTCTTGATTATGAACTTGAAATGTCTCAACTAACATGTAGTGAAGATGCAGAAAAGAAAAACAGAAGCATTGCCTTGAAAGCTACAACCTTGAAAGCTGAAAAAGAAGAGGAAACTAGTGATGAGGATGATGAAGACAATGTGAACTTAGTTGTCAGAAAGTTCAGCAAGTTTCTGAAAAATAACAAGAACAAAAAGTTCAATAAAGCCAGCAAGAACAGCAAGAACAACAACAACAACAACAACATCGACAAGAAGATTGACAATAATTTTACATGCTTTGAATGTGGCAAGCCAGGCCATATCAAATCTAATGTTCAATCTACTTGAGGAAACAACAAGGAGAGAGCATGATGAAAAAGGAGGGGAAAGCCAAAAGAGCTTACATAGCATGGGAAGATAATGAATCAACCACTTCAGAATCTTCTACTGAACATGAAGAAGCTAATATGTGTCTCACCTCCACCGTCAATGAAGATGATGATGATTTGCTAAGTGATGGAGATGAGGTAAATTCTGAGCTTGATCAAGTTATTCATGCTTTTTAAGAAATGCATGAGGACGCCATAAAGCTTGCAAAATCCAATAACAAGCTTAGAGGAAATCTTAGATGACATATTGTAAAAATAACTGAATTGCAAAATGAGATTTGCAACTTGAAAGAAGAAAATGAAAAACTTGTTTCAAGTTACAAATTGAATGGATGTGTGTGTGCTTCTTCCCCTAGCAATGTTGATAAGTATAACATACTTCAAAAGGATTTTGATGATTACAAACAAAGTCAAGGAGAAAAGTATATGTTGCTTTTAGCCAAAAACAGTGACTTAATTGATCTCTTGAGAAAGTTTTACAAGGGAAAATGCAACTTGGATGAAATGTTAAGTGTGCAAAAGTATGCTGGAGATACTTCTAGTTTGGGGTATAAACATGGCTCAAAATCATTTGGAAAAACAGTTTTTGTACCTCCAAAACAAAAGAATCAAAAGTGGCATAAGAACTCAAGGATCAATCAAAGTTCTGGATTTGGAAAACCTTCAAAATTTGTCACTTGCAACTATTGTATGGAAAAGGGGAACACATCATTTAAATGCTATGCTAGGAGATTCTATGTGCCTAATGGTGATTGCATTTGGATTCCTAAAAGAAAGAAAAATGCTAACTCCTATGGACCCAACTTCAATTGGGTACCTTCCCTTGAATTCTGATTTGATTTTTGCATGTGTGTCTAAGAGCTAGATCCTCAACTTGGTACTTTGACAGTGGATGCCCTAGACACATGACAGGAGACATGTCCCTACTTACAAATCTAACACTTAAGGAAGGAGGATATGTCACCAATGGAGATAACAATAAAGGGAAAATTATTGGAGAAGGAAATATTGGAGACAACTTTAAAACAAAGATAAAAAATGTTCTGTGTGTAGATGGTTTAAAGCAACTTATTGAGCATTAGTCAGCTGTGTGACAAAGGCTTCAAAGTTAATTTCAACAAAGAATGCTGCATAATTTCTGATGGGAAAAGTGATGAAGTTCTGCATATAGGTAAAAGCAAAGGTAACATGTGTACTTTCAATTGATCATGCATTCTTTCATAAAACTTCTTGTCTCATAAGCAAGGTTGATGAATCTTAGCTATGGTATAGAAGAGCAAGTTACATAAACATGCATCATATGAACAAGCTCATAAGAAAAGATTTAGTTATTGGGTTACCCAAACTCAAGTTTGAGAAGGACAAACTTTGTAATGCTTGTCAAAAGGGGAAACAAACAAAGAACTCTTTTCAAAGTAAAAACATTGTTTCCACCTCTAGACCACTTGAACTTCTTCACATTGATTTGTTTGGTCCTTCTACAACAATGAGTTTAGGTGGCAATTATTATGGACTTGTAATTGTGGATGACTACTCTAGATACACTTGGACTCTGTTTTTGAAATCCAAAAGTCATGTTTTCCTTACATTTATAAAAATGGCTAAGCTTACTCAAAATGAGAAAGGTTGTAAGATTGTCTCTATAAGAAGTGATCATGGTGGTGAATTCCAAAATAAACATTTTGAAAAATTATGTGAAGAGAATGGGATTAATTAAAATTTTTCAGCTCCAAGAACACCCCAACAAAATGGTGTTGTGGAAAGGAAAAATAGATCTCTTGAGGAAGGAGCTAGAACACTTCTTAATGAGTCAAATTTGCCTAAGTATTTTTGGACTAATGCTGTAAGCACTGTATGCTACACTTTGAATAGATTACTTATAAGGCCTATTTTAAAGAAAACTCCTTATGAGCTATACAAAGGTAGAAAGCCCAACATTTCTCATTTAAGAGTATTTGGTAGCAAGTGTTTTATATTGAACAATGGGAAAGAATCACTTGGAAAATTTGATGCTAAGGCAGATGAAGCAATTTTCCTTGAATATTCATTACATAGCAAGGCTTATAAAGTATTCAATAAAAGAACTATGTGCATGGAAGAATCTGTACATGTGATTTGTGATGAAACTAATCCCTCTAAGGAGGAAAAAGAGAATGAAGTAGATGCAGGTCAGATGGAAGAATTCATTCAATTGGACAAATCCTTGACTAAAGAAGAATAATCGAGTGTTGAAGCAAAAACTATAACCCCTTTTCAAGTGCCTAAAGATTGGAGAACAACAAGAGACTTATCACTTGATAACATCATAGGTGAAGTTTCAAAGGGAGTATCTACTAGATCCTCATTAAAGAACCTATGTTGTGATATGGCTTTTGTTTCACAAATTGAACCTAAGAACATTGATCAAGCCTTAAATGATGAACATTGGATGCATGCAATGCATGATGAGCT
>PYAF01001746.1:20288-33319 GCA_007407185.1 Glycine tomentella | reverse complement strand
CTTATATATCCTATAGAGTGTATTATAGAAGGCGTTATTAACATTTCTCAAACCATTAAACACTTGCCATCTTTAAAAAAAAATAACAAGAACTCCTTTTGTTCCACTTTATAAGACATTTGAATAAAAAATTAAAAATAGTTATCATCTTATACAACTAATGAAATATTTAATCTTTTTCATGGAATACCCTTAGTAACAATTGTTACTGTGTAACAAATGAAAAAAATTAATAAGAGTATATTAAAAAATTACATAATACATTTTATAAAATTTAAAATATTAAATAAATAAATTATTAAATTATTTCTTAATACTTATATCAGAATCTTAAACGTTATTAAAAATGAAATAGAGGAGAGATAATATAATTAAAAATAAAATCTTCAGAGTCCCTTTGCAAACTAAAATCTGTTTGTATTCCATTCACTGCAATCATTATGCGAAAAGTGTACGTTTCAGGTTCATCATTGCTAAGGGTTAATGGAATAAAAAAATGCTAACGCATATTTTATACTTTCATCTTTATGTTTTATTAAATAATCAATACTTTCTTCTTAATATTTTCTAATAATCAAGTTAAATTTATATAGGTTCCACTATTACAGAATGGACCAAGAATATTTATAGCGTTAGCAGAGATTAGTATTATTCAATAATAGAATAATGTCAAACAATGTTTTGCTTTTTCCGGATGGAAGACAAAGATGTCCGGGCTTTGTTATAGAAAATGGAGTATTTATTTATTTTTAAGATATAATAATGTATTTATTACTTGCCCGGGTAGGAACCTTTTTCTTTTTTCTTCTGCATACAGATACATGAATCATGGTAAGTGTGCTTTTCCATTATGCATGGCATCCATCTCGATCCACAAAGAAGCAGCTTCTGTGAGAGTGGCGGATTTATGCGGATCTATGCTTAAGTGATGTGGTGCGTATGCATTTTCTCATTTTAAAAAACTACATATAATTATTTAAAATTTTATATTTTACTTTTTTAATTTTATATATTTGAATTTACTATTTTTAATATATATGTAATTTATTTGATTATATATATTAAAATTTTATTATTTTAATGTTTATATCTTTATTTTTATGTGTATCATAATGATAATTATCAATTTTTTTTTTAAAATAAATTACTCCCATTGATCTAGGTTCATAGATCCGTCAATGATGTGACTGATAACTCCCATTGATCTAGGTTCATAGATCCGTCAATGGTGGTTAGCGCTGGTGGCGCGGGATCCACGCCAGAGGTGGCGCAATCCACGCCAAACCTCGGGCAGGCTGAGTATATAATGGTCAAAGGCAAGAAATGGAGGGGAAGGACCTTCTTCTTCTTCCTTGGACCTCCGACCTCCATTAGAGACCTTCCAAGCTTTCTTGGACCTTATATACTAGCCTAAACACTTATTTTTAGCTGAGAAACTTGAGAGAAACCCTGAGGAAGCTATAATCCTTCATCCTTTTCTTCTAAAAACCCCTTGTGAGTAAGATTTGGAATCTCAAGGAAAAGCCTGAAACTTGAGTTTGGCGAGGAATCGAGGCTCAGCAGAGACAACAGAGCTTGGGGAAACAGTTCTGCAGCCTTTCTAGTCGCCACTGAGGTAAGAAACTCAAGTTTTCCCGGTTGATTTTGATTCTGGGGGTTTTCCATGAATAGTGACCCATATGAGCTGGGGCTAGAATTGGCCCAGGGTCCAGTAGAGAAACTTGCCCAGAATGAGTTAGTGATGAAGGAATATCTTTCAGTATCTGATTTAGATAACTTTGAATCTTGGCTCTGTATATGCATGTGTGACTGTTGTAGAGTCACTTGTTGATGGTTCTCTGCCATGCAAGAGCTTTGATTCTGTGGTTCTGAGCCTGAGAGGCTAGTTGAACAGGGCTTTGAGTGGAACTCAGCCCGTTCTGATGATAATTGAGTAATGTGGCTGAGAAAAGCTTAGGCCATGGATAATTGCACTGAGTCTGGGCTGACTCAGATACTTGGTCTTCAGCCTTGATAGACCTGGTGTGGTCTGTGAGCAGTCTAGTGTGGGCTGAGCGTGATTGAACCCTAGGATAGGGGAATTATGATATGATATGTTCAGTAATTGAATGCCTGTTGGCTTGATTTTGATCTGAGAATGCATATGCTTTGATTAGGGCTTGATTTTGAGACTACTGGTGGCGGGAGCCACAAAGCAGGGACAGGATCACAAATTGAGACCTTGCCAGGTAAGTCCAGTGTCCCTGGGGATGAATTCCCATCTGGTTGCACACCACACTCCGGGGGAGTGGTGGTCATTTCATGATGCATGCATTGGTAGTTGCATCCTCATAATGATATGTGTGTGCATCTGTGCTTGTTATGTGATTTGATTGTGATAGATCTGTTGGCCAATAGATAGATATGGACCTCCCTAGGAGTTGATGAGATCCTCCTAGTATGGTTGGCTCATGGTTGAGGTAGCTCCCAGGGAATTGGTTTCCCTCAGACCATGGGAATAGAAGTTGAGGTAGCTCCTTCTATTCTCGGAGGTACCATATATCATGCATCCATGCGAAGGGGTAGCACCCAATAGGATGGCACGGGTGTGAGTTCCGGCCTCACACTGAGACAGGCGTTGAGGTAGCTCCGCCAGGCGTTGAGGTAGCTCTGCCATGTTTAGATGCTTGATATATTGTTATGAGGGCCAGCGGGCCAGGCCAGTGGGCCTTTTGCTTGTGATTGCCTGATGTGTGTATCTGGAAAGTGGGCCAGGGTGGAGGAGATTCCTCCAAGGACCCTGAGCTTACTGAGATATGTATCTCACCGCGTGTGGGGGTTTATGATTTCAGGTGACTCTTCTGGAAGAGAAGATCAATCTCAGGGCAGGAGGCCCTAGAGGAGACATGGCTGCTTGACTGAGGAGCAGCAAAGGGAGCTTGAAGGCTCAGTTTTGTTATGTTTTGTTTTGTACCCTTGATAAGGGATGGTGTGTGTACACCTGTGTCTGTACAGTTCTATATACCCTCGGTGAGGGCTGATATTCTTTTGGTATCATCACAGGGTGGTGTGAACTCTGATGTATATATATATGTACAGAATTGATTCTAATATAAGATATATTACTCCTGAGTATAACTGTTGGTTATTTGAGTATCTACCTACTTATATATATGTGATATGATAAACTGGATCAGTAAGGGTGTGTAATATATGATTTGTATGTGTATTCTCTGTAATATGTTTATTCCATACATAATGAATCAAGAAAAATGACTTTATGCTTCCGCTGAGATTTAAATTGATGTTTTAAGCGCTATACTGATACGATTAATGATAATGCACTGGAGGCCTACGGGGTGTTACAAATGGGCCATCAACAAAACCCATCAATTCTAATTATTTACTATTTACAACCATGAAAATCAAATTCGCAGCCCAAAATTACAAGTGCAGAGGTACTAACTTTGAAGCTCAAAATGACCCTCAAAATGACAGAATTGGCCTCGAGAGCAAACTTGTAGATCTTTTCGTTATCTTTCTAGGGACTCCTAGAACACTCCATTCAGAGATCAATAGCACTCTATAGGCCCTGTACAAGTCAGATACGTCAAGTGAGCAAAAAGTCCAAAAATACGCAACAATTAGCAATTAAGCCCACTTACTTGCCCCAAAAACTGAATTAGAATGGAAAAATAAAAGTCCAAAAGAGGTCAAATAAAATAAGAATGATAGACAATAATTTAACTAAAAGTACTCTATCAGTGACTCTTCAAAAGAGAATACCCATAACGGAGATTTTGACGGGTTGTCTTCTTCCTCTAGGAGGAAGGCGAGTTCTCGTCGAGCTAATGAGGATACTTCTCGTCCTCGTCAGCGGGCAAGGTTGAATGAGCCTTTGCGACTTTCCATCATCCCTACTTCTTTTTCAGGGAGGATGAGACAAACTAGCCCAGGAGGCATTAGAGCTTCCTCTTGTGTGCGTTGCAGCCCCGGTGCTGGGTCGTCACCGGTTGTTCTAGTCATCCGTGGCTATGAGTGGGTAAGGGAAGATGTGTTTAAATATCATTCCTCCATAACTTCCGCTACTTTCGTAAATCTCCTTCGCTCGACGTTGCACATGACGGCTCCTTCGGATGCTTGTAAGGTAATTGTTGAGCCCTGCGGAGAAGATGACTTTCCCTACTTGAGGGCGGCATCAGGCGCTCTGCCCTTCTTCTTCATGTACCGATGCCTCTTTGAGGTGTTGGGTCTTGCTCTCCCCTTCTCTCCCTTTAAATGTGCTTTGTTGAAGTACTTGAACGTGGCCCACTCCCAACTTCACCTTAACAGTTAGGCAGTGGTGCGGGCCTTTGGGATTTTGTGTTCTCATTTGTACATTCTTGCTACTATTCCTCTTTTCTTGTTCTTTTTCCAGACCAAGCTGTCCGGGAAGGTCACTTGGGTCTCCTTACACAGTGTCTCGAAAAATTTGTTCGAGGTTGACACCAACGTCTTCTATCGCTTCAAGGACCGATTGTTTAAGGTCTACGAAAGTGGTGTCGTGGTTGATAGGTTGCCATGAATTCACAACAAGGATTTGGAGGCTCACTTCCCCTTCTACTAGCAAGCTGACCCTACCAGGTTCAGGTCCTTGGATGAGGACATGTTGACCCTTGTGGAGAGGTCTGACAACGTAACCCTGGAGCTGTTGCCGACCTCCTCAGACGTGTGTGCCATTATGTCACTGCCTTCGACCGAGGACCTGTAAGGACCCTCACTGTGGCGCGGTTGGCGCCAGATTCCGCGCGGGTAGCGCGGGGATCTTCCTCAGAAAACCCTGTTGAGGGTGCGGCGCTGGTGGCACCAGGGTTGGCGCGGATCGCGCCAGACCCTCTGGAACTTCACGCCTGGGGCGTGAGATATGGCGCTGGGGGCGCCGTGTTTTCCAGCCCGCGCGGTTAGCGCCGTAGGTGGCGCGGGTCGCGCCGGAAGTGGTCTGGAAAGCCAGATTTCTCTGGTTTCCCACGCTGGTGGCGTGGAGTTTGACGTTGGAAGCGTGGCAGGGTCGAGGAGGCTGGCACTGGTAGCGCCAGAGTTGGCGCGGGTGGCGCCACAGTTTTGCTGCCGGCGCAGTTAGCGCGGGACCTGGCGCGGTCCGCGCGACAAGGTCGGTGCAGTTTTTATAAAGGGAGGGGTCGCGATTTTGGAGGAGAAAAAATGGTTTTCTTCTTCCTCTGGACCCCAGCAGCCATGGGAGAGCTTCCCAAGCTCCCATGGCCATGTTATATGACCCTAAACGCTTCCTCTGCCCTTATATCACCCTAGAAACCGAGAGAGAGCGAGAACCCTTCCTCCAATTCACCAAAACCTCCATATTCTGTGAAACCTTCAGAGAGGTTGAGAGAACTCGAGATTAAAGAGGAACGGCGGCTACCCACGGACACCGGAGCCTGGAGGAGCGTTCCAGAGGTCGTCTGTGTCGCCACTGAGGTAAGAAACTCGAGTTTCTCCGATTGTTTTTGGATTGGGGGTTTTGGGGTGAATAATGATCCATCTGTGATAGGGCTAGAATTAGCTTTGGGTCCAATTGAGAGATATGTTTAGAATGATGAGAAGAGGAAGGATTAGCTTTCAATTTGTGATTTGGAGAACTTTGGTCCTGGTTCTAGGATAGGCATGTGTGACTTTGACTGAGTCACTTGATCTGGAACATGCAAGAGCCTGAGTGATGGGCTTTTGGCGCCTGTGAGGCCATGGGAACGGAGTCTAGTGGATTAGACCGTTCAAGCCCTGAGAAACCTTGTGGTTATGGGTTGTGTAAGCTCAGAAGCTCAGTGTGTTGGCTTGTGGCCGAGTCTGTGGGGACTGAGGCCATGGTTAAGCTGATATAGACCACTGAGAGGGTCAATGAGCAGGCTTATGAGCGATGAGCCTGAGGTATCCTAGGTTAGATAACCTGAGGAAAGGGAAAGGACCGAGGTTCCTTCCCTAAGGCAGTGATGACTGTTTGATGAGCTTATGCCTGTTTGTATGCTTGTATGGTCTGTGATATGTGTTATGTGCCTTGGTAGGGCTGGACACCACGGGTGTTAGAGAAGCAGACCATCAGATGGAGGCTGGAGCTGTGGAGCACGGCTAGCTAGGTAAGCTCACTGTTCTGGGGTTTTCCCCTTGATTTTGGTTTGCCACCCAGATGGGTGATGTATGATATATATATATATATATATAGATGTATATATATGTGATGGCCTAGTGTGTGCTGGGCTGAAATGGATGAACCCTAGGATAGCCACCTAACAAGGTGAGGGTAATGAAACACCTGAGCAGACAGGTGTGAGGCCGTGGGCCATTTGAGAGAATGCAGATTATGAGATGGTCTGCGATGGAACCTGTAGGATACCGAATTGGTATCGGGCTAGCTGAGGTTCCCTAGCCAGAGGAAGGGCTTGAGGACTCCCTGGAATAGCTGAGATTCCATGGGAGGTGCCACTGCTCTCCACCTTAAGTCCTAAGGATGGATCCTGGTGTGACTGTTCCTCCTTAGGCAGTGATGTTGGAAGTCCTGAGTGTTATCCTCAGGCATGTGCTTGAAGTCCTGGAAGAGTTCCAGGCCAGTGTATGTGAAAGTCCTGGAAAGGATTCCAGGCCAGTATGATGAAAGTCCTGGACGGTTATTCCCAGGCAGTGATATGGAAGTCCTGGACGGCTATTCCCAGGCAGTGGTATGAAAGTCCTGGACGGCTATTCCCAGGCAGTGGTATGAAAGTCCTGGAGGGCTATTCCCAGGCCAGTGGTTGTAAAGTCCTGAGTTGAGGAGCTCCTCAGGAAACGTGTGTGTGAAGTCCTGAGTTTTGTATCAGGCAATGTTTGTATGGTTCGGAGGCGGTGCCTCTCTGGTTGTGGACAGTGTCTAGTGAGTGACACTGACTTTAGAGTACCTCTGTGAGACGGGCTGTGGGAGCCTATATGAGATACTGATGCCATGGTTATGGCTTTGATCTCTGTGAGCAGAGACCCTGATGGCTGAGAGAGCCAGGATGAGGTAGAGTACCTCTGATGCCGAGGGCATCCAGTTGTGAACCCAGATGGTTGGGATGTGTGATAGCCAGGACGATATCCTAGGCTTTGTTATGTCTGTTTATTGTTTTGTGCTTGGTGGTTTACCAGGGTCAGGGAGGATCTCCCAGATCCCTAAGCTTGCTGAGACGTATGTCTCACCCTCTGTGGGTTTGTGGTTTTCAGGTGCTTCTTGAGGAAAGGAGCGACCTCAGGGCAGGAGGCCCTAGTGGACCTGATAGGCTGGAGGAGAGGCTGTAGTTGAAGACCAGAGTAGAGCTTCCAGGGTGAAGCTGGTCTTAGAATCTCCGTGTAGTTGTAGGGTATGTGTATACCTATTCCCTGTACATATTATGATGTATGACCCAGTTGTGGTCTTGTTTCGAACATATATATGTACAGATGATGTTATATATTGATATATAGTTTCTCCTGATTAACTCTGTTTCGTTGTGTGTATCTGCCTATGTTGTGTATATCTGGATCAGCAGGGGTTTGTTTCGATGTGTGTTTTATATTTCATGCGTAATGTAATCAAGATAAACGATTTTATCGCTTCTGCGCCGCTTTTACTTAGCGCTTAGAGCGCCAGTGTGATATTATAATGATAACATGCCGGAGACTTCCGGGGATGTTACAGGACCCCTCTGCCACACTGGACAGTATTTTCCTTCCTTATAACTTCCTTATTTTCTAGTGTGCAAATTCTTATACTTGCGTGTTTTTTTTGTGTTTTTGCAGGTATCATGAGCAACTTCCAGTGGAGGCCACTGGTGAGGAATGTGGATGACGATGTTGTGCCACCCTCTATTCCCTCCCAGCTAGAGAAGAGGGTCGACCTACTGTCTGGGTTGGCCATGCTGATGTTGCTGCTGCTTTTCCTAACCCTTCTCCTTTCGATCTGTCAAAGAGGAAGAGAGACGAGGGTGCTGGGACGTTTGGGCACAAGAAGTCCTAGGCCGCCTATGTTCCTCGTAGCCTGCGTGCACTGAGGGAGGCTGTCGGGCTTTTGCCTTCTTCTCCTTCTCCTGTCCAAGCTCTGACGCCTGCCACTGCTTCCCCTGTTGCTGCTCCTGTTGTTGTGGCTTTGCCTCCTGTCCGGGCTCCTCTCCACTGTCATTGCCCTTTTAGCTTTGGGAAAATTCCTATCCGTTTTGGTAAGCATTTCTCAAAATCAGGTGTTGGTGTGCCTTTCATCGTTTAGTAGTGCAGATCGTCCTAGACTTGAGGATATCATCCAATACTGTGTCCTAGGGTTATACTTTGACTGTACGACTTTATCCGCCTGAAAATGGGGAGACAGTGTACTCTTGGGTATAACCTGAATACATGAGTATAGATGGACATGCTGAAAGGACTCATAATCCTTTACGAGGGATTAGTCATTCACAAGACCGATAGCGCTTGGATGACTCCTAGTTGACTTGAGAATCTATGCATGGTAAGAGATCATGAGAAGTCGTGATCTATCTTAGAGTCAATAAAAGAAGATTCCTAGTTCCTGTGAAAAGCTACATTTAGTCAATAAAGAGAAATGATACTTTATCCTTGCTCTCGACTAAATGTGAATGACGATGTGAGGGATGATGAAGACACGATATCCAAATTAGAAAGGTAGATCACTTTGATCAACTCAATTAGTTCTGGGGCCGCAAAGCATTGCTAGTGTCTTATGTGGTCATTAAATGAATTGGGCCTGTTAAAAGAGTTTAATTGGTTCAAGTTAATGGGTCACATACAAAGGTTATTCGTTGTCGTAAGTTATAGCGAGTTTGGGCCAATAATTAGTTATTGGATTTTATCAAGACTATGAGTTGAATTAGGTTAGAGTTGGACTTCAAGCCCACTTGAATCATGGACCCTATTTGGGGCATTAGTGGTGAAATTGGTTTCTCCACTAATGGCCCAAATGTGATAGGCCCGATGGGCCTTGGGCCATGAATCCTACTAAGTCAAGGAGTTGACATGACCAAAATAAGTTTTGGGCAAATTCGAAATTTGAATTTGAATTTTGAAATTTGAAATTTTGAATTCGAATTCAAATTCAAATCATAAACTAGGATAAGATTGAATTTATATTTAAGTTTAAATTTGAATTTGAATTTGAATTTGAAATTTGAAATTGAATTTTAAATTTTATAAGGTTAGATTGTTGAGGATAGTTTAAATTATCTAAATGAATTATCCAATAAAGATTGGATGAAGATTCTCTCGACAACATTGGTTGTTGAGGATAACTCATATTATCTAAATGAATTATCCCACAAAGATTGGATGAAGATATTCTCAACAACATTGTCATTTGAATTCTGAATTCAAATGAGTTATTGTTACAACAAACTTTAGAGGGAGGAGAGGGTGACAGTTTTTGGAAAGAATCTTGCTAGATTCTTTTTCAAAAATTTTTCCAACAACTTGGGCTGATTTGGAGTGAGAGGATCATGCAATGCAACAACCTTACCTCACCTTAAATAGGAGCTATGTGGGGAGGATTTAAGAGTAGAAATTTTTGCCCTCTTCTCACTTGGTTCTGAACCAAGTTCTAGCTTTTCCTCTCCCTCATCTTATCTCCCCTTTTGCTACACCTTCACCTAATCTCAAGGCACCATTATAGTCTTAAGAAAAGAAACCAAATACTTGAAAACCTCACACCTTGCATACGCCTAGCAAGCCATCAAGGAGAAGGAGGAATCAAGGAGAAGAAGTTCTCACTTACAAGAAGGAGATACCTGTGTGGATCACCATTGGAGGGCGTCATCTTCTTTGAGCCTTCAAGTGATAAAGATATTTCTAAAATCCCAATGTGTTTCAATGAGTAATTCCTAAGAACACATAATGAGGAGCATAGATGGTCTATGTTTCCGCATCGAAAATTTTTTGTTTTTACCCTCATGTGAGCACACCGTGGTTGGACCAAGGTGATACGTTTTCAAACTTTCAAAGCAGACATCATACTTGAAGGACTCGACAATATCTCGCTAGAACAACCTCTTAAGCTTAACTTTAAGGCCTCAAACAACCAAGTCGAGTATGAGGCACTCATAGCAGGACTCAAACTCGCAAAAGAAGTTGAAGCTCAATGTCTGAGGTGCTACTCCACCTCACATTTGCCCTCGCAGCAAAATAAGACCTTACTTACTGACGAGTACGAGAAGTGTCCTCACTAACTCGACAGAAACTCACCCTTTTCCCGAAGGAAGAGGAGGATCTGTCAGAAACTCCGCCATAGGTGTTCTCCTCCGAAGAGTCACCTACAGAGATGACTTCACAGATAACATGCTGCTCTATCGAGCCACCAGAATCACTATCACCCATGCCTAAGGCAGAATCAGAAACAGGTGATACATACATTTTCAAGAGTTTACCTTAGGAAGAAAGAGAAAGCTTAAGCAAGAAGAATAGTGGACAAGAAGGAAATTCAGAAAAAGCAGAGACACAAGAGTAACAGTGGAAATGATAGAAGTCCCATTTATTTAAATGGGAGTGAGGCCCAATGGTTACTGGCAAGATTTTGAAACGTCCCCTAGAAGCTCGCACCATGATTGACTGCATTTACCTATTATCGCATGATCTCCTGTACGTGCCCACTCCTTGAGTGACACATAGGCACGATTACAGCTGGGTAGGCGGCACGCGCCTAAAGCATTTAAAGATGAGTAATGCATGTTTTCAATATCTTCTCCAACGAACAGATATTGGCAGAAGCTAACAGCCTTGACACATCACTTTCCTGACATATCTAACCTTATCCATAAATCAAATTAGTCTACCTTGTCCAGGTTCAAATCTCGATACAACCCGGACAACCTTATCTAGGTTCAAGACATTACTTTACAAAGTTATCGACCTCGACGCACGGCATCACTTGTCTACCCTCAGGGGCTGATAGTACTCATCATATTGTTTGCCATGACACTGGACATTCTTCATTGACGCTCATTCATCCTCTTTCGCCTACAAATCGACTAAAAGGCTGGGGGGCTTATGTACAATCCAAAATGGTAAACTGACATGTGGCCATCACTGAAAGGTCATTATACACATGGACACCCTCCATGTCAGCACTACTACATTAATAATGCATATTTATTCTCCAAATATCAACCCGGACACACTTGTTTGCTCGCCTTGTCAACCTTGCTACAAGAGTGCAGACGTCGACCTTCTACAAGAGCATGGAGGCTTATAGTGCATGTCTCCTTATTAACAGCATATCAACTATGCTTAGTCATTCAAATTGGTGTAACCACCTTATCACTTTATATCTCTACAAGTTATCTACAAGTTGTTACTTATCTACAATTAACAGTATATCAATAAGATCACTAACAAACAAAGGCACAAAGCTCATGTTCCACACTATAAGTACAAGTTCTCTAAACCTTTACTAAGTCATTACTCAGAGGACAACCCCCCTCATTATTCATCACTGTTCACCTACGATATACATCCCTCCGAGACACTCTTGGAAGCCTTTTATACACTTTCACACACTCAGTTATTCTAATAATTGATGTACTTACTTAAGTGTTAGAGTGTATTTCCTTCATTTTACAGACCCCTTTTCTAAATAAGGTTGACTCATCGTTTGACGTGCAGAATTTGAACTCCACCTAAGCTACGTGTAGCTCACACGTGGAATCTCAAAATTTTGGTAAGAATACTATTGTTTAAACCTTTTACCTTTGACTCTTCTATTTGATTCTCACGTGACACCTCTCATGCTTCTTGATTCCCTCATCTACTCCATCCCTTTAGATATTCTTATATTATTTCCTCCATGTGCCAAAAAAATACCATCTTCTAGACCTCATACTTTTTATATTCCCTTTCTCCCCAATGTCTACATCATCAAATGGTACCAAATTTTTTTTTGCAATTAGTATCATTTTCTTTTTTACTATCTTTTTTTCCCTAAAAAAACTAACCTTCTCTACTACCATATGTCCTCTCATAGTAGCCTCCTGTCTCATTAACACAACAAATTACCCATTAAATAATCACTAATTCATTCTTGATTGAAGCTTAAAGTGAGTGACCAATCATTTTGAAAACAATATCAATTGGTTCAAAAATACCGATAAATGCAAATAAGATTATTGCATTAAGGAATGAGCAAAGGGCAGATTGGGTCGGGTTACATTTGATCTTAACTCATTCGTAAATTTGAATTAATTCATTCATTTTAAGAAAAAAAAAATTAAAAAACCATTCCCTTACCTATTGGGTATTGGCTATTACGTACATCCCTTCTCTTCCCTTCATTGTTACGTTTCCTTTCTCTATTTTACTGTTCTCTTTCCAGTTTTTACATTCAATAAAAAAATATACTTTTTAAATATAATATTTTAATTATTTAATTTATTGAGAATTATTTTTAGTTTTTTAATGTATAATAGTATTATATTTGTTGTAAAAAAATATATTTGAAAATCATTATTCAAATAATATTATGTCAAGTATATTTATCACTAAAATTTTAAAATAATGAATGTGATTTTTCATATTTTATTTATTTTTATTTTTTGTAAAAAATTTATCAAAATAAACTAAATTCATTTTAATCTTCGTACCATTTCACGGATTGGTTTAAATACCTTGCTTATATTAAATATTATATTGTTTAACTTTAATTCTTGTTTAAATTTTTTAGTCTTTATATTTAATAAAAATAACATATTTTTAAAGATTATAATATTAAAAATTTATATAAAAACTAATTTTAAAAAGTAAAAAAAATATTTAACTCATTTTTATTTTAAAAAATTGCAAGTATTTACAAATATAAAAGTTCATATCACAATTTGAGAGCACGTAAAACAAATAAAGAGTACATGATTATATATTTAAATTCATTTATAAAAGTGTGATGAGGTAATAAATTAATCCCTAAAATATGAAAAATATTTTAATTTAATCGTTGAATGTGTAAAAGATGTAACAAATTAATCTTATCGTTAAATTTATGAAACTACTTTGTCATTAAATTATAATATTCAATAATCAATTTGATA
>PYAF01001745.1:166135-180172 GCA_007407185.1 Glycine tomentella | reverse complement strand
GCGGGACTTAATTTTTGCTTTTCTCTTTTAATTGAGGCTCTCATTCTTGCTTTGTACCTGAAATGAGTAATTAGTATTGCTTTGCTTTGTAAATGTGAAAAACAAGAATTTAACTAATTCTAACCTAATTCCCTAAGAATTTTCATAAAATAAGACCTAAAACTATACTAAAATTAAGATGTGTTTACAACACATCACTAAGGAGCATGAAAGACCACCATTTCCAACAGACATGAGAGCAAGGGCAAAGATTAAGATTGCCATTTGCCCTCCTGTTGCCGATTTATAGCCTCCAGCTTTATTGCTACTGCAAGTGGGAGGTCGTGCCTGTGGGATCATAACTGTTAACCACAGCAGTCTCATTCCCTATTTCCAAGGAAAAAATGTTAAGGACTTTTATGATTACAACAATTTGTAAAAACAACATCAAATCTACTAATCCTATTGGAAGACAACATCATTGATCATTCTAATAACCAAAGAGTGTTCACAACATTGGCAAACTCCATAATGCTAGTTTAAAAATTGATGTGCAATATAATCATCATAAAGTTCACATAAAAATATTCTCTTCCATTGTACCTATCTAACATTCACAAAATTATGAAACTTTGACTGAACTTTTCCATTGTATTATTCTCTCTTTCTCGTATAAGGGAATTTGTTGTCATCATCCATTTGTGAATAAAAGTACTATGTTCGAGGAGACTTGAACAGAATCAGAGGGCTTACCCGAAGCAATCACATTACCTGCATTAACAACTAACTTTATTCCCATCATAAAACTGATGGCCGAACATGAAAAAAAAAAGTACAAGAAAAACAATACCAGAAAACTGATGGCCGAACCCAACCCAACAGCGAGGAATCGACCCAGATAAGAATCAGCAATGAAAGCACCCACCACAGGTGTGAAATTGCTGGTAGCATGGGACCAGAGAAGTATTTGGGTTGCTTGGGCAAGGTGAATCTTGTAGGTCCCCATGAAATGCAGAATCATGTTAGGCAAAAGGCCCACAGTTGCCACCCTCGTAACTGCCTCATTTGCTGCCAAAAAAACCAGTGAGTCAAAGGAAAAGCAAATCCAAGTAGTGTTTTGTGAATGAGCAAGTATACTCATTACTCACCAATAGTGAAAGGCATGGTAACAAGACCACCCTTGTGCCTCTGTGGTCATGAAATGTGTCGGGTGGCCATTTCACCTTCAAGGGAACCAAGCTCCACTTCCTTGTCCATTCTCAACAATCAGTACAAGGCTCGACCAAGAAAAAAACACAGACACAACCAGCAATAACTGTTAAGTATGAATATATACATTCAAAGAGGCATCAAAACTATGACACTTACCCAACTTCATATCTATACTGCAAACCAAAATGTAAGACTTACCCAGTGTGAAAAATAATATATTAATAAAAGGTGGAAGGTTACAGCAGAAAAAACCTGATATACAACATTACATTGCCCCATACTCTAATGATGAGTCAGAACCCATGTCATCCGCAGATTCAGAACCCATATGATACCCGAGCCTAGCCTTGCTCTTGTTGTTCTTGGTTCATACAACATCTGAAACTGCTCACTACATCAAGAAAATAGATGTACAAGAAAATAGCCTTCTGCACAATAGACGGCATATCCCATTCTAATTTTGTATATCATGTTAACCATTTCCTTAAATCATATATGAAACTTTAACAGTTTCCATACACAGATGCACATACAATACTAGACTAACAAAATGCTATGTGTGTAGTATGTAGTAACACAACAAAACAATAATCTAACTGATTTGACTAAATCCACTAAAGTTGTCACAAGGTTTGGCAGTGAACATACAAAACATTACAATCCAGATCATACTCCGTCATAACCTGCCTACAAAGATTGTTTTTTAAATTCTAACAAACACTCTGCCCATTTTCTCCTTATGGTTGTTATGTCATCCATGTCTAACGCTGTAGCATCACCAAACCACTGCAACAATGAGTAGGTATATAATAAACCAGTCAACAAGCATATTCAAAGCGCTACCAAATCAGTTTTGATGTACACTACTACCGCAACGGGTTCAACTTAACATACCTTGTTCCATTCAGTCTTCAAACCTCCACGAACTATGTTCCACTTCCAATGCATTACGTAATACCCACATTCATAGCCTCCTGTTTGAACGTTGCTCTATAATTTTCATGGTAACAATGATTTTATTAGGCACAACACCTAAGTACATCATTGAGAATAAAAAGTTCCATCATTACAAGAATTAAATTACTTACCTTGACTTCAATCCAGTGTGGTCCGACTAAATTACATTTACCATCGACACTAGAATTCAATGTCTTAAGTGCACAAATTTACCAAAAGCAACATATGTTTGGGTTAACGCCTTAAGTTTATCTTGTACAGATTAATACGGTTGAGAATTTATAAAAAAAAGATAAGCAGAAAACAACTTACTGGTTAATGACAGCTTTGATGTGAATGTCTGGCTTCTTACGCAAAGAACAAAACCATACAACTGTATGCTGATTAGAACATAGAACAAACAGTTGCCAATGGGCCCTGCATTGTTTCCGTCATTAGCAATTACATATAGACATACATAATGTGATAATTGGACACTATATGCAGCAAACTTACTGATTCAAATACGCGCCTAGGTACAACTGCCTTTGTGATTCCTTGACCCATAATTGAATGTATTGTTGGCAGTCAGCACGTTTATCCTTTGCATTGTGTATCATCGGGGCTCAAAGAACCCATACACAGAACCATAACCCAACAATGTACTTGATTGATCCAGAAACCTAGATTTAACATTTCATATAAGAGTGAAACACAAATTCATATATATATATATATATATATATATATAGATTGCATCAGTTATGTCTAATTTAATGAGGATAACACGCACTGAATGCCCATATACTACATAATCCACAGTTGTACGATAGAGATTTTCAAATATTTGTCACCTATTATTTCATTAATGTCTGAATATGTTATATAGAAGGATGTTTCTACAGTCGCAATCCCAAACTTTGCTCCATTCCAAATCAACTTCACAGGCCTGTGGTAGACTTTGTACAACAGCTTAAGCAATTCATCTAAAGGATCCACTTCACACACTTGAGTGGACCTTTGTACGGCTTCAGCTAAGTTTTTGGACGAAGGCAGTATATCCTAGTAAAGCAAATGATAACACTAACTGATGAGTATAATTCGTCAATTTAATATGCGTATATACAATGTACTTGGGGTCAAACAAAAATGTGTACCTTTTCAGATATTGGTTTGATGAAATTTTTTGGCCAAGCGACAAACGTTTGCAGGGTATCTTTCACATACTTTATCTCTAAAGTGGGAAACGGAACTTCCGCGTCCCCGTCAACAATTGTTTCAACAATGACTCTTGCGACGTCATCACCATAATATGTGGTGTGAATTGTGGAGGGGACGTCATGAATTTTACCCAACGCAACTAGGATCAAGGACCCACACCGATGAACATACAACCCCGTAGATTTTCTCCCAGCTTCAACATTTTCTTCAGCAGATGCATCGGCTGCTGCTTCTGCACAACTTCCCTTAGTGCTAACACGAGCAACTAATTCCTGGAAATTTGGTTCAACCAGCGGTGATTGTTGGGTTCCCAGTTGGGTTAACTCAACCTTTACTGCTGCCTTCACTTTTTCATTGACCTTGTCCTCCCAATGTTGATTCAATTTGTCAATAATTTTTTCATATTTCTCCTCTACTTGTCTCGTGCATTGTTCCTGGATATTTTTAATGATACCATCCAACTGGTCTGGGTTGATGGATGCAGATGAAGTACTTGATGCACGTGATGCGCGTCCAAAGTATTGGGAAATTGTGACACCTGTCCCTGCTGCACGAACCCTTCCAGGGTGCTCTGGTCGACCAATGGCAGCATTTAATATATCTTGTTGACCATAAGGAACAAAGTTGCCTTGTGTCATCTGTTCCTCTAAAGAATCCTACCACCACTAAGTTACAAAAACATCATTTCATTGTGTATAATTGTATCATGAACAAAAGTACAGGTGATTTGATTGAGCTCACAATTTTATCCGATATTTCTTGGGCGGTGTCAGATGTCATGAGGCCATATTTCTTTGTGCGGGCCATCCTCCACATCATATGTCTTGCAATTGGAGAAGGCGGCATATCAACAATCTCTGAATGCTCAGTATTTGTTGCATCAATTTGTCACTTCTTGGTTTTTTCATCCATCAACTTTTTCTCAAGCAGGTCGTAACCACCACGAGATAGTACATGGGGTGAGTCATTAAATTTTTGGATTTCTTGTGCCTTTTTCCTGATTCCCTGTCAACAACATAATGTTAAATCATGTAACTGAATAACAAAGCATTTACTTTTGTTTCAAAGTTTTACCCAACAACCATACTAAGTTACTTACTACCTGCCAACTTGGTGTCTTTCGACTAGAAACAAATGCCTCCCAAGTTTGTGCATCTATACAGTATTTCAATGCACCTTGCTGTTGGGTTTTGCTATCTACATCGGCATAAATGTACTTGGTGGTTAAGTATGACTTGAATTGTCTCCATCTAGTGCTCACCGATGACATCACCTTCTTCTTTGCTTCATTTGCTTCTGGGATTTCAAACTGCATTGTGAACACAACATGTAACAATAGTATATGAGTTAATTATTATTGTAACAAACATAAACAGTATTCGATTTTACCATAATGTCCTCCTATATTAGGGTCTTCAACGATTCAGGAACATCGTTCCAAGTATCATGGACAATTGGTATTTTCTCTCTTGCCACAACCCCAAGATAGCTTTGGAACCTTTCTTTGTGCGGTCCAGATGCCTTCCCACTTGCAGGATTAACATTAACAGTAGGCTTTTGTTGAGCAAAGTTTCTAACAACCAGGCTTCTTAGATGGGTCGTTTGTCTACCTTTCCTGGACGACATCTCCGAAGGATTACCTTCTAAAAGTGGAGGCGAATGTGGAGGATTGGCCAATCACTGTTACAAATAAACAAAGCAATACATCACCTTGGTTATTTGAATGAATTATAGTATGTAACATGACAGTTATATGTAGGTTAAAGCAAAACAAATGCAATTAACATATACAAAAAATAGTTTACCACAATGTGTAACAGTTATGTGTTTCTATTTTCCCATAAACCTTCATCATGATCATTTCGGATGGCATGTTCAGCATCGACATCATTGTCTTCCACAACGGAGGGCATTGTAGTTGAGAAAGCAGGCATTTCACAAATATCAAGTGTTGCATCGTCACCTACATGATGAATTCTAGTTGATGCTCTTCCCTGTAGAACCACTGAATATCTTGAGTCACACGGATCTTGGATGTAAAAAAACCTATTTTACTTACTCCGCCATAATGAATGGTTCGTCTTTGTAGCTGACCTTGTCTAGTTCCACTAATGTAAATCCAAGACGGTCTCGATGCACACCGGTATTTCCATTAACCCACTTGCACTTAAAAACAGGGACTCGGAATGCAGAATAATCAAGCTCCCAAATGTCTTCAATTATGCCAAAGTATGACATTGACCCTCTTATTGGATTGTTATCAGATGCACCAGAAAAGTGCTCAGAATCGACGTCAACAGTAACCCCACTATTTTGAAAAGTACTTTTGTCATCTTGCGACTTAGTGTAGAAGGAGTAGTTGTTTATATCAAATCCCTTCCAAGTGGGTACATTCAAATTCAGACCAACAGCTAACAGTCGTAGCATAGAGGAAGCGCTGTCATCACTGAAAATTTTTTCCTTAAACCAGCTAATGAAACTTTTGTTATGTAGTTGCAAAACCTTCATCATGTTCATTTTTGGGTGAGATTGGGCCACAAGTTGTTTGTGAGCTTCAATGTAAGGCACAACCTCAGGCATGTTATTCAAAACATACAAATGAGCTTGTGAAACCTCGTCTCTAGTCTTGGTTACAACATTGAACCCACGTGTCCCCTTTCCTCCACGTGACTACTCATGATAACTTGTTGGGATCCCAACAGGTTTACCTGCAACAATGTAATCAGAACAAAACTCAATACATTCTTCTGCAACGTACCTTTCAACAATGGATGCTTCAAGTCGATATTGGTTGTTAGTATAACCTTTTAGCACCTTCATGTACCGCTCAATTGGATACATCCAGCATAAAAACACAGGACCACACAACCTAATCTCCCTAACTAGGTGAACAATTACGTGGACCATTATGTCAAAAAAGGACAGAGGAAAAAACATTTCCAATTGACACAGAATAATAGCTGCCTCATTCTCCAAGTTATCCAACTGTGTTGGGTCAACGACTTTCCAACACACGGCATTAAACAAAAAACACAACCGAGTTATAGCAACCCGAACTTTGTCCGGCAATATTGCCCAAATCGCTACTGGCAATATTTGTTGCATTAGGACGTGACAATCGTGAGACTTCAACACAACCAATTTCAGATCATTCACCGAAACAAGGCTCTTTATATTTGAAGAGTATCCTTGTGGGACTTTTATTCCCTGCAAACATTGACAAAAAGCTTTTTTCTCCTTTGTTGACAATGTGTGACATGCTGGGGGCAAATACGTTTAGAGTTCTGTATTAATTGGATGTAATTGCTCACGTATACCCATCTCAACCAGATCTAGCCGACTCTTCAAATTATCCTTGGTTTTGCCTGCAATGTTTAGGAGGGTGCCAATTAAACTATCGCAAACATTTTTCTCAATATGCATAACATCTATACAATGCCTTACATCAAGATCGGCCCAGTATGGAAGATAAAAAAAAAAATTGACCTTTTCTTCCAAATGTTTTTGTCATTAGCATCTTTCTTCTGAGTCTTCCCAAATACTGTTAGGATGTCCTAAACACGGTCGCGGACTTGGTGCCCAGTTAACGGCTTTGGCACAGACAATTTTTCTTGACTTCCAAAAAAAGCTTTTTTAAGTCGACGATACGGGTGATAAAGATTTAGAAATCTCCGATGCCTTGTATATACAGTCTTCTTTCCATGTTTTAGTTGGACGAAGGTTGTGTTTTTCTCACAAATAGGACATGCATGGTGACCCTTCAAACTGTATCCACTCAAATTACCATATGCTGGAAAGTCGTTAATGGTACAAAAAATCATGGCACGCAACACAAAGGTGTCATGCATGTGGCCATCAAAAACTTCTACACCGTCTACCCACAATTTTCTCAAGTCGTCGATCAATGGCGCAAGATACACATCAATATCATTTCCTGGCTGTCTTGGACCCGAGATCATCATACACAACATAATGTATTTACGCTTTACGCACAACCAAGGAGGGAGATTGTGTATCATCAACAACACCGACCACGAACTGTGATTCGTACTAAGGTTACCGAATGGACTCATTTCGTCATAGGCAAGGGCAAGCCGAAGGTTCCTTGGCTCATCCCCAAAGGTTGGATACAAACGATCAACTGTAGCCCACTGTGGAGAATTTGCTAGATGTCGGAGAAGTCCATCAATTTTCCTCCCATGTGCATGCCAAGTAAGATTTCTTGCGTCTTCTGCGTTAGCAAACAAGTGCTTAAACCTTGGAATTATGGGAAGATACCAACACACTTTTGCTGGACGACTATTATATCTGAAGGAATCATCATTACATTCACCGTCACTGAGTTTGTATCGTGAAACCCCACATGTCGGGCAATTCTTCAAATCAGCAAATTCATTTCTATACAACACACAATCATTAGGACATGCATGGATTTTTTGGCACTCCATTCGAACGGGACATAATATCTTCTTTGCCTCGTAATGATTTTTCGACAATGTGTTATCTTTTGGTAGCATTTTTTTTAACAAAGATAACAATTCCGTAAAGCTCTTGTCGCTCCACCCAAATCTTGCCTTCAAGTTAACCAAAGCTAACACCACTGACAATCTTGTGAAGGTTGAGCAATCTTCATATAGAGGGATCTTCGAATCACTTTGTAATTCGTCATACACAGGTGCATGTGCTTGTTGGAAATTCTCTTCTCCAAGATCACATATCATGTCTTCTATACGATCCTGTGGAGCTTCATGATGTTCGGCAGTGGTCTGTACTGTTGGCCTCGATGGCAATTCACCATGCCATATCCAATTTGTGTAATTCGGAAGGATGCCATGACATATTAGATGTGATCTAATCTCATCGATTGATTGTCGTCTCCCATTGACACATTTAAGACATGGACAAAAATAATTTCCACGTAGACTAGGTGCGTTATGTGTGACATATATTAGGAATTGTTCAACACCATTGCAATACTCATCACTAATGCACGATGCTCTCATCCAAGTACGATCCATGATTTCACTTAGCTGGCATACACATATTGTAATTCTTTAGTCACCACTAATAAAAAAAGTGTGGCCCTACCCCATTCAGGAAGTCATATTTTATACATCATTCATACATACATGTTAAGCATGAGTTGGTTGATTTAATGAAATTTCGGCAGCATTTCCCATTGGTCTCCAAGTACACAACATGAGAGAGGTGACTTGTTGTCACCACCTTCATGTATGCACTTAGAGAACAAAGGAAAATGCAGCAAACCGAAATGTCATTAAATGAACCGACTCATACTTAACATATATGTACAAATCGTGTATAAAATAATAACATCCCAAACTGTCCGAACGGACAATTCAAGATTCAATTCAACGATTAATACAAACTATCCGTATTAATCATCGAACTGAACCTTGAATGGGGAACTAAGGTTAACCAACTATGAACTGTAGGTAATGAGTAAAGGTAATTGACATATCAAGAAACATGTATAAGACCTCAAATAGTTACACACATGGTACATACCTTAAAAAAAGGACAATACAAGTAAAATGAGAATGTGGTGATGTCGACGCTGCGAAGGAGTTACTATGTGTTGGACCGAAAGAAGACAACAAAATCATGAACGTGTTATTGACTGAATACCAAAGACATGAAACAACAAACAAGAGTAACCACAAAACTTGTTAATCATATATCCCAAGAATATTTAATTAGTAATTAAGAAATATACTAATGCAGAATTTAACAATAATACCCAAAGACACATACATGCCTGACATGTATAGTAAATGCCTCATCTGTCATTGGATTATAATAGTATCATATACTACTCCTGTATTAGCCATTGATTATTAAATGTGATCATCTCTTTGTCATGTCTCAATTGGCAATTTATTTGTTATCAGCAAAGATAATATCTCATTAGGATATATATAAATGAATAGTATAGGAAGTACTGCTAGAATTACAAACCAGCTGAAACAGAGCAGAAATCAGATGGTTTTACAAGAAACCAAGGAAATCTGGCTGATCACTAGAACAAAGAAAAAACAAAAACTAAGCCCTCCCCATAGACCGAAAACTATCTCTCAAGTTGCTGGAACAGTGATGGAAGGGGATATCAAATTCAATGGGCCCTATTCCTAACCAAGGACCAGCAAAAAAAAAATAGCATTCTCCAACAATTTCTACCCATCGAAAGCTTCTTGCTGGAACAGAATCCCGCGTAAGTCATAGAAAGAAAATTTTCTAAAATGTTCTTTTGGAACACAATGAAGGTTTAAAATTTATTGTAGCATCTTAGGTTTTTGTCTAATCAAACTGAGCACCTGATACAGACTAGCTGATTAAGTATGCAGACCAGCTACATCAAAAATAAGAGGGAATGGAAAGTGTATAAGAGGAGAAATAAAAAGAATTAAGTGTAGGGGTAGTTAGGTAATAAGTGGAGAGAGTGTTTTGTTTAATAGGTTATAAATAGGTAGCAATGGGTGTTAGTGGGGGTGTGGAAAATAATTGTCTTGGGTGGGATTTCTGTGAGAGACAGTGGTCTCTTGGGAATTAGGAATTTATCACACCTAATTCTTTCTACTACATTGTAAAAGTTATTCTTGGTAGAAATAAAGATTCAGCATATTATTCAGTATTTTCTGTGTTTGAATGAAGAATCAAGAACTTTTATTTCCTTAATACATATCAACACCTCTTAACTTTCACACTAGGACTTAGTAGCAGGAATCTTCTACTTCTAATTTTCGTTTGGGATATATATATATATATATATATATATATATTTGAGAAATAAAATCATTCTTTTTTGAGGAAGGGAATTCAGCCTGTATTCAGGGTGTAATGGGGCTTGTTGTCATGTGAGGACAAAATAAAAATCTTCCATATTGTTGTGTGGCTCATCTAGTACAGAAGGAATGTTCTAATCTCAGGAAAACAAGAACAACCTTGAGTTCAAAGAAACAGGGAACAAAACAAAACATTACAATTTTAAATATTAATGGAGCAACAGTATTTTTAAATGCCTCTGACAAGCTAGCTAAGTATAGTTGGGTTAAAAATTGAAACAAGGCCTTATAATTTATTTGAGCTTGAAGAGTAAATGATTCTAATAATCATTTCAGTTATTATTTAGAAAGATGAGGATAACAAGGACAGAACTTCAGACCACAAGGCGGTTATAGTAGTTTTAAAAATACTATTATAAACTAATTACTCCTTCCTAGAGCTTAAAATAGTAGGTAAAATTACATAAAACAGTGTTATATTCCACCATCCACTTTTAACAATTGACTGGTATTTTGATTTTATCTCAATTGGGAGGACCATCATGGAATGTTGGGTTACAATGTTAAACATAGTAACACATACAAGAGTATGGATCTTCTAGTAAAATACACACTCACCTTGTCATTCACATAGCAAAACTTCAATCTTTCAATGAAAATGCGGTCGCAGTTGCTTACATGAAACTGGTGCAAACCAATCTGAACCAACAAAAAAACCAACACAATGAAGGTTATTATCCTTTGCTATCTACATATCTATGTTGATGCTATCCTTTTTATGAAGTGTTATTTTAATTAAATACTTACAAAAATGTATATTTATTCAACTATCAACGGTATGCTGATTTTGTATATTCATGTTCTCATTTTTATGTTATTTCTTGCTCTTTTGTCTCCGTCTTTATACGCACAAATACACACATATACACACATATACATATATATTGCATCTTATTTTAGTCAATGGAAACTGAAGAACTGCTTCAAGTATTTTATGCCTGGTGGAAATTTAAAAGTTCTAATATTTTTTGGACTAGGATATAATGGGTCTTTTAAACATCTCGGTCACTAAAATATAATATAACAACGGTATGTGATTTACTGTTACAAGAATGTGGAATTATTGATGGTGCCCCATCCTTTCATAATTTTGTATTGTACCACACCCACTATATATATATATATATATGTAACACCCCGTGTATACCCGGCGTATTATCATTATGATTAAATCAGATTAGTGCTAAAATAGAGTAATTAAAACAAGTTTATCGCGGAAGCATAAAACCAAAACCATATTCCTTGATCACATTATGTATGGAATAACAACCCACATCAAGCATCAACAAGCCCCTGCTTAACCAGATCATACAACCAAACCATAGGCAGAAACACAATATCTCAAAGATATAAACAGGAGGAAACCTCAACATTACATAACAAAACAGGCTATGTACAACATCAATATCTGGCACCCGAGGTGCATATACATAAGAATAAGCGTCCGAGCGCTTTCTGATCCCTAGGATCCTTCCTCACACGAGGGCATACACATATATACATCAACATATACAAAACAAACTACATGTGCAACACATGTCCTCCCTCTACAGGGGTACAACATAACAAAAGTTGAACCGAGCTCCAAGCCATCCACTGCTGCCCAAGGCCAAGCAGGTACCGTCTCTACTGGGGCCTCCCGCCCTAAGACCGCTCCTCTCTACCAGAAGCATCACCTGAAAAAGCATAAGCCCCACACGGGGTAAGATAAACATCTCAGTAAGCTTAGGGTCCTTGGAGGCATCTCCTCCACCCTGGCTCACTCACCATGACACAAGTCATCAGGGTATCACAACCATCTGGGCCATCCCGACCACTCATAACAATACAAACAAGCTATCCAAGCTCTATGTACGGCGGACCGAGTCAAACGCCGACCTCAGTGTGAAACCGGAATTCACACCCGTGCCATCCCATTGGGTGCTAACCCTTCGCATGGACGCACGTATATGGTACCTCCGAGACTAGGCCATCAACCGCGACGAGACACACCTAGCTCTTGGTCTTAGGGAATCATCCGCATCCCGGGACCGAGTCAACCATGAGCAAACCAAGCTAGGAGGTGCGCTCTACTCCTAGGGAGGTCCATATCTATCTTAACTGGTCAGAAGATCTAATAACAGGCTTAATACAATCTCAAGCACAGATACAAGCATATATTATTATGAGTATGCAACATCCACACAATGCATGTATCATGAATGTAACCACTACTCCCTCGGAGTATGGTAGAGCACAAGCAAGTGGGAAACATCCCCAAGGGTCCAAGAACTTACCTGGCAAAGCCGAGCTCTGCAGTTCTTCCCTTGCTCTGTGGCCCATGCCACTGACACCCGCGGGGTCATGCCCTAAACAAGGCACATACAAGCATGCATCAAACATACATACAAGGCATACAAGCAAGCACGGTTCACAACCACTCTACAATGAAAGGACTCACAATCCTTTCCAAACCATCAAGGTCATCTATCCTATGGTTCAACAAGGCTTATCACACACAAGCCATCATACCAATAGCCTCTCAAGGCCATCAAAACCACAAGCCAAGGCTCTAGCATGTTCACAAATGGCCAAGCAACTCAGCCTAATCAACAACACATGCTTCACAAAGAGCCAAGGAACCAAGGTTCACCAAATTCACATTTAAGAGCTAATCCTACATCCTCTCAACATTCTAAGCACATGATTCAACATGACCCAAAGCTAAAACTAGCTCTATCAAAAGTGGGTCACTATTCACCCAAAACCCCAACTCACAAATCAAGAGGTGATTCTTGAGTTTCTTACCTCAAAGATGGCAAAGAAGTCCACGGACGACTTCCCCTAGCTTGGGTACTCACGATTCGCGCCATTCTTCGTCGAGCTCGAGTTCTTCGAATTTCCCTTGAGAAAGGGATTCTTTGATTTGGGGGTTCTCAAGGTGAAATGAGGATGGATTCATGCTCTAGAAGTGATTTCCATCACAAAATGTGTTTAAGGGATGGATTTTGGTGAGATAAGGTGAAGAAATGAAGCTTGGAGGTCCAACAATGGAGGTGGGGTGCTGGAGGAAGAAAAAAACCAAGTTTTCTCTCTCAAAATCGCGATCCAGCCTTTATATAGTGGTCCTGTCAGAGCTGCCGCGCGGATCGCACCACTCTGGCGCTGATCGCGCCAGCTGCACTGGACCACAGCGCCATCCGTGCCAACCCCGCGCCAAGAGCGCCGGCCTCCAGAACTTATGGCGCCAAGAGCGCCACATCCCATGCCAAGAGCGCCAATCTCCAGAGCCTCCCACACTGTCAGCGCCAACTCCCGAGCCTAGAGCGCCAACCTCCAGAGGTTCCCACGCCACCGGCGCCAACTCCCGCGCTAGGATCGCCAACCTCCAGAACCTCCGGCGCCAACCGCGCCAGCTGGAAATCTCAGAGTGGTTCTGGCGCCACCAGCGCCAACCACCAGAGACTATGGCGCTGGAAGCGCCGCTCCCGCGCCATCAGCGCCACACTCCAGAACTGTGGCGCCGTCCGCGCAAACCTGGTGCCATCCGTGCCACAATTCTGCAGAAGAATTCTCCAAAAGGTTTTCTGCAAAATCCTGTGCCAAGGGCCTCCCAACTTGCGCCATACGCGCCTAAACTCGCCCCAAACGCACTGGGACTCAGGGTTATCACAATATATAT
Organism: Glycine tomentella; assembly: GCA_007407185.1. Taxonomy (NCBI): domain Eukaryota; kingdom Viridiplantae; phylum Streptophyta; class Magnoliopsida; order Fabales; family Fabaceae; genus Glycine; species Glycine tomentella. The sequence continues at coordinate 166,300 of PYAF01001745.1, read as the reverse complement.
CCAAATGTTTGTGACAAATTAAGAGCAGCACGCACAAGCTAGAAGGATTCAGGCCAACACAAAGTGCAAAAAAAAAAAAACAAAGATTAAACACTACTAATAGCTAGGTAGGGTGAGAGAATGGGTGAAGCTAAGGAAAGATGGTCTGCACCAATATCCCCTAGA
>PYAF01001745.1:137786-157572 GCA_007407185.1 Glycine tomentella | reverse complement strand
TGCATTTTTTAGAACAATAAATTTAAAATAAAATCATGGTTTGATTAAAAAATGTAAGGTTCATATATAAAGTTAATATATATTAAATCTTACATTTTTTTTATCTAATAATGCATATTTTAAACTATAATTTTGTAATGCATATTTTAAACCATGATTTTTATTTTAAATTTATTTTATAAAATATGCATTATTAGATAAAAAAAATATATTAGGTTCATATATATTAAAAAATTTAATTTTATAAAATCATAAGTTCATATTCTTCAGAAATTTATATATGTTAAAAAATATATTATTAGATAAAAATTAATTGTTATAAAGTTATTATGTAAATTTATGTGTATTAAATATGCATTTAAAGTTGTAATATTATATATAACAATATTAATTAGCCTTTAACATGAACGGTCTAGTAGCTCGGTTGGTTAGAGTACCAAGCTTGTAATCAAAAGGTCACAAGTTCAACATTTACTTGGACCACTATTTCAAAATCATTTTAAAAAATTTAGCTCTTCGCATTCCGTAAGTGCTTCGTAGTGAGTTTTGATATATTATTAGTATAATTATTTTTCACATTATTAACTAATTATAAATTATCCTATATATGATTTTCAAATAAAGTTTTATAAAAATAGTATCCTATTGGCTATTAGTAAATTTTAATTAAATTCATTGAATATATTAATATTAGATTATGGAACATTTTTAAATGAGTGTAATTTTTTTGTACAATTTACCCGTTAGAAATCATGATAAGTATGATTTTGATATAAGTATTGTTAAAAATTAACAAACTTATCACATGCTAACAAGTTGTGATTCAATTATAACGTAAAAATCTTTTATATTGTTAATGCATATAGTCATACACTATTTACTTTTTTAAAAATAATATTGGAACGTTGAGATTTTAAGTATAGTAGATCTGGTAAGAATTGGTTACATTTCGAGCAAAACAGTTGTCGTTAGGAATCTGCACAGAATGACATAGAACTAGCAAGGTTAGTAGGGACATGACATCATCAAAATATTCGAAATAGTAGGAAGTTACAAGTGGTATGCTCTCTTAGCACCCCACAAAAGTCACTATTTTTCCTTTTCTACCCTTTCTAATTTTTGCATATATGCATACCACCCTCCAACTCCATCCCCCTTTTTTCCCTCCATCCTTGGTGTGTTGTGCATCTCTTTCTCTATCTTTTTCTTTCTCTTTCGAGCGTGAGAGAGAGAAAATTATCCAGAAAGAGTCACGCCCTCCTTAATTTGGATCCTCTCTGGTGACCCTTTTCTTCCCTGTTTTTCTTTATTACCTCAACCCTCCTGACCCTTCTCTTCCTTGCTCCTTTACATCTTGAGGCCCTAAGGGTCCTCCTAGGCTTTCATGTGCGTCTTCTTTTCTTTCTTTTCCCTTGTGCAAATTTAAATGTTGTGTGTATATGCATATATACGTGCATGGTTTATATATGAAACTCAAGGTTACATTACATGCAAGGTTATAAATTGTGATTGCGGTCATAGTTTCATCGTGATCTTTGTAAAATGCGATTGAAACATATTTGTAGTTGCAAAAAGTTAGAAAAGCTTCATTACAATTGAAATTGTAGTTATTAACCCTTTTTAAACCATGGTTACATGATTTGGTTTTGTTTGTTACTTTTCCATCTCCTAATGCGTTTTGTACATGCATTTTTTTTGCATGAAGGTTCTTCATCATGTTTTCTCATTGAGCACCCATTTTATGTGTCCTTCTTTTGTGTTGAAAGGTTTTAAAAAGGGTCTATTATATCTACAACCGTGTTGTTAAGGTTTTTGGGTTTCCACAAGTGCATGGAGATTGTAATTGGGGTTGCATTAGTTGTATTTGTTTACAATTTTCCACAATAGGAAGATTTGTTATGAAATCATAACCCTGACTGTGACCAACAATAATGTTAATAAAAATATGAGATTTATGTTAATGAATGGCAAAAGCCAACAATGATGTTTATATATATATATATATATATGTGTGTGTGTGTGTGTGTGTGTGTGTGTGTGTGGGAATCAAAGAAAGTGTCATAATCAACAATAATGCTTCGTAATTTACCCTCATTTTCTTTTATTTTATTCTACCACCGAGTTCAAGGATGCCATGGTTTATGTGGCTGATTGAGCCATAATTGCAATTATAGAGACCTCTAAAACCTTATTTTTGCTGCTGCAATTGAAGTTGTAAATATCAATTTAAAACCTTAAATTGATTTATTTTCTATCCATCTAAGTCCTACTTGTTTACACTGCATGGGTTATTGGGCTATTGGACAACATGCATATTATGTTTGTATCATATATATATGCTTAACTGAAAAAATTAAGGAAGTCTTTTATTTCATAGTGCTTAAGAAAAGGATAAATGAATCCCCAAAGTTTCCTTTATTTTTAATGGTGTATATTTTTATTTTATTAATATATTTGGTATACCTTTGACTCTTCATTACATGAATATAATCTAATAATAAAGTGTCCTAGTGCTAACATTTCTTTTTTAAATATATGGTGATACACTTGAATAACCCAAGAGTTCATTCACCTAAAGATATTAGACTATTCTCAATGTAATTAGTTTTTTTGGAATTTGTGAGATGATGATGTGTCTAATTTCTTGCATCAGCTATGGGACCTTTTGGAGGAATAATTCAAGATGTCAAAGGAAGGGTTGAATGTTATAAACATGATTGGGTTTGTGCAATTTGTTCTGGCATTAGGTAATTCTTGTTTATCTTGGGCTTTTGGGAAACAACCAATTGCATATTGATGAGACTTACCCCATTTTCTTTGTGTGGTGGTGTGTTATATGTCCTTAATTTTGATTTGTGATTTTTTGAATAATGTTAGGATATTGGCTCCAACTTTCTACATATTTTTCGCATCCGCTCTTCCTGTTATTGCTTTTGGAGAGCAACTTAACAGGGATACAGGTAGAACTTTTCTAGTAGCTAGCTTCAATACATAGTTACTTTGAGTAGAGTTACAATTACTATCAACAACTTGTCACTTTCAATAGCCAATGTTATGCTTTTTGTTACATATTGAGCATCCATATTATGTTTTTATAGGTGGAAGCTTGAGCACAGTGGAAACTTTGGCATCAACTGCCATTTGTGGAATAATCCACTCAATATTTGGTGGTCAGCCTTTGTTGATTTTGGGAGTTGCTGAACCAACTGTCATAATGTACACTATTCTTTATGAGTTTTGCAAAAAAACGCCAGAGTTAGGTGCCAAGATGTTTCTACCCTGGGCTGGTTGGTATGTATATCTCTCCATGATCGATGCACAAATACGGTGTATTCAATATGACAATATGACTATATTCTAAAAATATATAGAATAAAATAGGTGTATGATACATATTGAAATATGTATAAAAATTCATAAAAATTAATAAATGTAAATATACTGTAATTCTACAAATCCAAATAAGAGCATACTTCTTACAAATTACTATAAATAAAATAATTTTTTTAATCTTGTTACAAATAGGAATAGTATCATTATCATTCCTTTTTTGAGATCGTCTATATAAAGAGAACAATTTTCATTATTTGGTTTATTAGGGGATATTACTTCTATGTCTCATATGTAGTTATACACCGTAAGCAATGAAAGTATCTATGCTTCTTAAGTATCTATGTATGACATTTTGGTTTTCCCATTTACTTCATTGTTCACATATAATTCTTCAATTATAGGATATCTATAACTAACTTTCATGTTTAATTGTTTTATAGGGTTTGTGTGTGGACAGGATTCTTGTTGATTATTCTTGCAATTTTCAACGCATGCACAATCATCACAAGGTTCACAAGAATTGCAGAGGAATTATTTGGCATGTTGATTACTGTCCTTTTCTTTCAAGAGGCTATCAAGGTATATTGCTAATACTTGTAGCAAAATAGATTGTCAATTTTGCACTTCAAGATTCAAGCCGAAAACTATTTGATCCATAGGGAATCATAGGTGAGTTCAACACCCCTAAGGCTGGAAATCTTTTGTTAGAGGAAAATCAATTCCATTGGCGGTATGCAAATGGACTACTTGCAATCATTTTATCTTTTGGACTACTTTTCACTGCCATGATGAGCAGAAAGGCAAGAAAATGGAAATATGGATCAGGTAAATGATTTGAAATATCTGTATGTACCAGATAAGACCAAACATAATGTTTTAAAGTTTTCATGCGATACTTTAGTTTCTTCTTATTTTTTATATCTTCCTTGTTTCATTCAATGCAGGGTGGCTACGAGGTTTCATTGCAGATTATGGGGTTCCGATGATGTTAGTGATTTGGACTGGACTATCTTATACTCTACCAGGAAAAATTCCATCTGCAGTTCCTAGAAGGCTAGTTTGTCCACTTCCATGGGAATCTACTTACCACTGGACAATAGTAAAGGTAACATTTCAAACATTATATAATTTTTTTTTAACTTCATATGAAATAAAACAAGGCCCTTGATGGTTAAAATTGGTTTTATTCATTGCATTTTAAAAATGGTTCCGGACCATATACTTCATCTTGACTTAACTAGGGACGAAACCCACCACATTTCAAAAATACAAAGATCACAGTCACCATTTTTAAAATGTAGTGACTAAAACTAATTTTAACCAAATCTGGAAGGACCTAAAACAACATTTCACCTTTTTTTTTTTTATCTTCTAATGAGACAAAATGAGTTCATTTGATGGTGTAGGATGTTTAACACAATACCGTTTTCTTATTTTTGTTGATTTCATCATGCTATCTTGCACCATGTTCTTAGATAAGACATGTATTCGAGTTTGTAAATTATAATTGCTAATTTCATGTTACGCAAGTCCTAGAAAACATCTAACATGGTTGATTGCAAAGTGCAGGATATGGGGAAGGTACCCTTGGCATGTATCTTTGGGGCATTTATTCCAGCTGTGATGATAGCAGGTTTATACTTTTTTGATCATAGTGTAGCTTCTAAGATGGCTCAACAAAAGGAATTTAATCTTCAAAAACCGCCTGCTTACCACTATGATCTTTTACTACTTGGTATAATGGTATGTTATTTTCTCTAAAACATTGCTACCTAAAGCTTTACTTCGTATAAACTCCATTAGATGTCTAACATGTCTATCCTTTTAATGTTTAGACTCTGATTTGTGGTATCCTTGGCCTTCCTCCATCAAATGGAGTTCTTCCTCAATCCCCCATGCATACAAAGAGTTTGGCAGTTCTTAGGAAGCAAGTAAGTATCATCTTAATTTTACATCAAGACCCTTAAGGCAAAAATGTCAACTCAAATATATTCTTATATTATTGTCAATTTGCAGTAGGGAGAAACTGCAAGAAACACACTAAAAGGGGGCGGGGGGATAGTGTGTGTATCAAAGATAAAAACTTTTCAAAATAACAAGGATTGTATGGATAATATAGATATAAACATTGGTCGTCCACTGAAAATAAAAATACTATGTAATGAAGAATAGAGTGATTGTCTAGTGACAAATAAATGGTTCTTAAAACAGTTTTTTAAATAAGCACTTGGTGTAAAGTGATGTTAGAAAATGTAATAAGAATACTCAACAAAATAATATGGAGAGAAGTAGAAACACTTGATTTATACTGGTTTGCTCCATCTGAGCTATGTCTAGTTCTCCTTTACTCATTAATAAAGGGTTTCACTAATCAAGAATTGGTTACAAACAAATATTCTAACCCATCACTCCTAGCTTTACAAGTATTCTAGCACCACTTCTGATATCTTCTTAGACTCCCCCTGAATCCAAGAACCCAAGTATTATTGTTAACACTAAGCCACTTCTGGCTTTCACAAACAAATGTTTGATTGTCTAGTGACAAATAAATGGTTCTTAAAACATTTTTTTTTTAAATAAGCACTTGGTGTAAAGTGACGTTAGCATGTAATAAGAATACTCGATAAAATAATATGGAGAGAAGTAGAAACACTTGATTTATACTGGTTTGCTCAATCTGAGCTATGCCTGTTCTCCTTTAGTCATTAATAAAGGGTTCCACTAATCAAGAACTAGTTACAAACAAATATTCTAACCTGCCACTCCTAGCTTTACAAGTATTCTAGCACCACTTCTGATATCTTCTTAGACTCCCCCTGAATCTAAGAACCCAAGTATTATTGTTAACACTAAGCCACTTCTGGCTTTCACAACCAAATGTTTGATTGAATACAAGTATTCTTAACACTCAAAGAGTGAATATACAATTAAGTATAGGTACGAACTACTTTGTTTTGCAAAAAAATAATACCAATGTAGAACATGTAGTGTTTATAGAAGAGTTTCACTTTCTCAATATTTCTTGTGCTCTTGTTCCTTTTCTTTTCACATTGTTCTTCTATTACTTCATTGAGGGGGACATCCTTTTCTAAAATTCAATGAAGTATCCATTGTGGGATCTGTGTCGTTATCTTGAAAGGACCATTGTCTCACATAGAGGAATTGGTCGATGTGTCAAGCGTTGAATGGAGAGGATATTATACGAAGTACAAACAATGCCATGTGCTTTTTGACCTTTTTGAAATTGACCTTCCAAGGGATATTTCACGGAGATCTTTTAGTCTATTCTATATTGTCCTTTTCTTGAATTCAAATGTTAGTTATTCATAGAGACAAATGGAATTTGAATAAAACAGTACATGTGCACTTCCTTTTTTTTTTGTGATACTCAGTCCTTGAGACTAGGCACACGAGATTACTTTATTACAACATGTTATACTGTTATGCAGAAAAATTGGACACTCACTGAATATAGCGTGTTGTAAGCTTGGTTAAAACAGATCATACTCTCTACAACTGTGGATGATATTCCTTTAACATAATAATCGTGTCCACTTGTAAAAAAAACTCTTAAGAATATTAATAATTTATACTTATGTTATACATCAAAATCTAAGATGGATGAGGCCCATGGTCATCCAGATCTAACAATCTCCCCCTTTTTGATGATGACAAACAATATAAATTTTGATTTAAAGAACATAGTTATAAGAGAGAATGTAATGTAGTTAAACTCCCCTTGAGTTCAAGCATGACAAGAAAATGACATGTATATAAAAAATAAGTATAGTAGTGGAATGTAACAGGTAAAAGAATATATATATATATATATATATATGTGTGTGTGTGCGTGTGTGTGTGTGTGTAAATACTTCAAGACTACTTTTATTATAAAATGTTTTTCATTACAATCAAAATTCTTATTTCTTACCTTTTTCATGAGCAAGAAAATGGGTTCAAAGATAGAAAAATTAAAGAACATCATCGTCAGTCTTGAAAGGGTGGTGGTGGCGGAGGTTGGGAATGTGGAGGAAAGGATAGAGGTGGTGGTAGTATCAGAGCCAAGGGTTGTGGTGGAGGTTCAAGAGAGGAAGGTATGGAGGGTGGTTGAGAAATAGGTGCAGGTGCAGCAATAGCTCCAAGCATTGACATCTGAACTTGTTGGATGTTCTGTAATAGGACGACATCAAGGTTGAAAAATTGTGTTGTAATGGCATTCTACATAGACAGGCGGAACTCCTCATTCTCTTGTCGTTGACGTTCTGTAAAGGACTTCATTGCTCGTCCTATCATATCTTACACGTGACGGAGGCAGGTTGTGCATAATTGATAGGGGTAGGACTATAACTTGTTGAGTATACAATTACAACATCATGGTCACCCTTATCTTGAGAGGTGGCTTCATTCGAAGTTGTTGATTGTGTGACACTAGATCCAGGGTGAGTGGTTCAACTTCATCAACCATAGCTTCATTGGACGCTTCATCAGTATCATCCATGACACTCATGTTTGTTATGTCAATGAGGACCCCACACACAATAATGTCGTCCACAACTTTAGCAAAGGCTTCATTTAGAATAGTGGTGGCAGCTTCTTTCTCAACGGCTTCTTGCTCAACAATCATAGCAGCAACAAGAACATCTTCAACTCTCTTCTTCTGTTAAGCCTTATGGAGCTAAGTCACACGGGCTATCATTTGAGCTTCCGTCATCTTCTTCAAGTTGTAGGTTCCCTCATATTGAATGGTGGGAAGCTGGAGAAGATGTTGGATGAAAGAGTCATTGTCATCATTTCTTGTGAAGCAGAACAGAAGTCATCAAAGTGATACTTCCTAGCAAGTCATAACACTTGAATAACATCGCGGTGCACAACAATATCACTTCCATTAGAGGCTTTTTAGGAATCCATCCATACTATCTGACTCCAAAAGGTCCTCACATAATAAGTATCAGGAGTTCGGATCGACTAATTTCCATTCAATAGTGATATCCAATTGTGGGGATGGTTAACAATCTTTACCTTCGTCTTCATCGAAGGCATTTGTGCCTTCTAATACAACTCAAATCCCTTCTTCTTGGCAGCATCCCATACAGGTAATGAGGGCAGACCCTATCAGTAACCATCTTGATGTCAGTTGTCCTAGATGTATGCAGACCAGGAGGGCACGTTGGGGCTTGATCACACAAGTACATGTATTCATGTAACTTTCCAAGGGATGAGCGATCATCAATAGAGAGCTAGATATCTGCAGGATGCACTGGTAGTAGTCTTGTAATTGGCTCCATAGGTGCACCTTGGGCGGTTGTGGGATTGGTGCAGACTTACGAAGTGGCGTGAGGGGAGTGTCATCAGTGGATTCACTGTCTATGGAGGAAGAGACTGGATCTTCCTTGTTTCCTGTGAAGAAAACCACCCATTCTTTGTCACCAATCTTTAGGTTGGCCTTGGTAGCCCTTGTCTTTACTAGTCGTGGAATGTCTGAGGGAAGAACGGACACTCGTGGTTTAGATGCAGGTTGAACCTTCTTTGCTTTCTTAGGATCAGGTGCATTAAGAGTAACAACTTTTGCTTTTTGAGGGCCACTCGTACCAGTCCTTCACCATCATCATTAGTCTCACTTAGGTCTTTCAACCTTTGTGTAACTGGGTTTACTATGAGTGGACGAGAAAGAGCGGACACGAAAAATTGATACCTTCTTTTCGTTTGGTGCTTATTGGCCAACATCTCATCTTCTTCTTCATCCATTTGGTATTGTTTCTTGGTTTTCTTCTTCTTCTGATGTTTAGCCATGATCTTCTTGATTTTCCATTAGCAATGGACTTGGCCAATCTTTTTTGTTTTTGCTTGTTGATGGCTTCCACGTCAACCTCTGGAGTCTCCTTCAAGGTTTTTTTCCAAGGCCACCTTCATAGCCTTCAAGTTAGTTTTGCTAAACTTTTGTTGTTTCGAGACTACTAAACCCTTAACTATTAAGGTATGCTTGGAGTCCTCGTCCATCTTGTTGAACACATGGTAGACTCCTTGTTCCCATAGAACCTTGTTGATGACGGTTGCATTGTATATGTTGCCAAGAACACCTAAGCCCTTGAGGTTCCTCAAAATGTTGATATATATTATGTGTGGAACGTATGGTAGGTTCTCCCTCAAGTGAAAATACACGAACTTGTGGAGGTCAAAGAGGGTCTTCTTGGAGCAACCTTGTGAAGTACACTCTTGTTCAGAATGTTGGCCCAAATGTTGCCCTTTCACACATCATCAGTCTTGTCAGTATTTTCATGGTAGAGAACTCTAGTGACATGGGAGTCGTAGTTCTTTTCGTAGGTACTGCCTTCACGCAAACACCATGTTGCCTTAGAAATGGTGTCGCTTGACAGTACGATGTTCACTCCCAAAACCTTAGAGGCTATAGTCTTCTTGTTGATGAACTAAGCATGTCGCTAGAAGGTGCTTATCAACTCTGGGTAGAAGGTTTGGGAATTCATTATAAAAATGTTTTGCACCACAAAACAACAAGGTTTCATTCAGCATTAGACCTACTTTTTTGAGTTCTTGAATACAAAAAAAGTGTTCTACATGAATGGAAGGCTTATTATCAGTATGTATGGTTGTGATTTCCATGGTTAGGATGGCTTCAGTGGTGGGGGGGTTTGTGCGAGGCCATTTGAGAGGAAAGAAAGCTAGGGTTTGAAAGACTTAGAAGGAAGTTGAAGTGTTTGCAAGTAGAGCATAATCCCAAGAGTTTCAACGTAGGGGTTTTTATAGTGGGCTTTTTGGCTTTCTAAAAAATAATCATTAGGCCTGCTTCCCAAAACCGACTCATCATGAAGTGTTACAACGCTTCGTGAAGGAAAATGTTGTGTTTCATATATTAAAAATAATGCATGACATATCTTCCATGAGTGTGTGCTAATGGCCAGTGGATAACATATCCTTGGATGCACTAGTCGATGACATATGGACTTTAAATCAATCATTAACAGAGATCATTCTAATTTGACTCCTTAACATAATCAACTTTTCTTTAGTTAATGGTTTTGTAAAACTATTAGCAAGTTGTTCATCAGTGGGTACAAACTGTAAATCCATTGTACCATTTTGAACATGATCTCTTATAAAATGATGCTTAATTTCTATATGTTTTGCTCTGGAATGAAATGTTGGATTTTTTTGAAAGACTTATAACAAATATATTATCACAGTAGATAGGAATTTTATTCTCATAGATGCAATAGTCTTCAAGCTAGTTCTTTATCCATAGAAGTTGGGCGCAACAGCTTGCTACTGACATGTATTCTACTTCAACAATGGATAATGCAGTTGATCCTTACTTCTTGCATATCTATGTGAAAGTTGCCTTCTATCAAATGACAACTTCCACTTTACTTTTTCTTTCTACTTTATCACTAGCATAATTTGCATCGCAATAGCTTGTGAGCCTGAAAATTTCTCTTTTGAACAAAAGACCAAGGTTAGGAATTCCAATTAAATACTTGAATATAAGTTTAACTACAATTAAATGAACTTTCCTTGGTTCCTTTTGGAATTTAGCACATAAGCAAACATTGAACATTATATCAGGCATGGACATAGTAAGATAGAGTAGTGAGCCAATCATTGCTCTGTACTGGGTCCCGTCCACCTTTGTTGATTCCCTGTCCAGTCCAAGATGTGTAGTGGGATGCATAGGAGTCTTCATATCTTTTGCATCACTCATGTTGAAATTCTTTAATAGCTCTTTTACATACTCGGTCTAATGAATATAAATGCCTTGTGGTGTTTGCTTTATTTGCAATCTTATAAAGAACTTTAGCTCTCCCATCATGCTCATTTCAAACCCAGTCTGCATTAATTTAGCGAAAACTTCACATAACATTTCATTAGTGGCACCAAAGATGATATCGTCCACATACACTTGTACTAGTATAAATTGAGACTCATAATTCTTACGCAAGAGAGATGTATCAAACTTTCCTCGTTCAAAACCATTTTCTAAAAGAAATGAACTTAGTTTTTCATACCAAGCTCTAGGAGTTTGTTTAAGTCCATATAATGCTTTGTTGAGTTTAAAAACATGTTGAGGAAGGGTTTCACTTTCAAATCCAGGAGGGTGTTCAACACAAACTTCCTTTTCGATTAAGCCATTTAAAAATGCGCTTTTTACATCCATTTGATACAACTTCATATTACTGTAGGTTGCAAATGATAGTAAGATGCATATTGCTTCTAAACGTGTAATAAGTGCAAAGGTTTCTGGGTAGTCTATATCTTCCTTGTTTGAGTAACCTTTAACAACTAATCTTGCCTTGTTTCTCACAACATTTCCATCTTCATTCAGTTTGTTACGAAATACCCATTTCTCTCCAACTACTTTCTTTCCTTTTGGTAATTCAACAAGCTTTCAGACATCATTTTTTTTAAATTGATCATGCTCTTCTTGCATCGCTTTTACTAGTTTTCGTCCTACATTGCCTCATCGATGTGTTTGGGCTCCATCTCAAAGATTAGTGCAGTGTGTCCTTGTGTTTTTAATGACAGTCTAGTTTGAAGACGATCTGCTGGATCACCTGTGATTTGACTTTAGGGATGGTTCCTTTTATAATGCATCCAGTGGGTTCTTTGATTTCAGGTTGAGCTTCTTATTTAGACATGAGTATCTCTGATTCCTGTCTGGACAAGCTGGTAACTATTGTGTTATCATCCAATTATAAATCTGCAAAAGACTCATCTAACTCTAATAATTCTTTATCAAGCTTATTTTCGCCAAATCTTATATGGATAACTTCTTCAACAACTAAGATTTTGGAGTTGCACACTCTGAATGCCTTATAAGTTTCAGAGTATGCAAGAATATTCCACAGTCACTTTTTCGAGTCAATTTTTCCCAGACTATCCTTTGTGTCAAGAATGAAACACTTGCACCCAAAAGGATGAAAATATGATATGTTGGGTTGTCGTCCCTTCCACAATTATAGGGAGTTTTTTTGAAGATGGGTCTTATATAAATTTTGTTCTGAAGATAGCATCAATATTCATTACTTCAGCCCAGAAGTGCTTAGGGGTTGAGTTATCATTTTTAAACTTTAAAGAAGACATTAAAAGACTCATCCTTGTGGTTTAGGAACATAACCCATGTCCATCTAGAGTAGTTGTCCATTATGATAAGTCCATACCTCTTACCACTGGTCGTCATAGTTCTAGTATGACAAAACAAATCAAGATGTAATAATTGGAGAGTCTAGAGGTGGAAATTATGTTTTTACCGATAAAAAATTTTTTAATTTGTTTTCCCTTTTGATACACCTCACATAGTAAATCATATTTATATGACATACTTGGTAAACCTCTTATGAGGTTATTTTTTTGCAGTTTGGAGATTAACCTCCAACTTGCATGGCCATGTTTTCTATGCCATAACTAGTGATTTTCATTGATAGACAGTAAGCAAGACAGCTTTTAATTTGAGAGCTCCCCCAGTCTTATCTTGTACAGGTTGCCTTTTCTCTTTGTAGAAAATACAGGAGACCCATAATCACACTAGACGACACACTCATCCTTGTTGAAGGATACACCATATCCACTGTCACATAATTGACTTATACTCAATAGATTATGATTAAGACCTTTAACAAACAAAACGTTATCAATAGAGGGATAAGGGTGAATACCAATTTTACCCACATCAGTTATTTTACCTTTTTTATTCCCTTTGAAAGTGACTGTTCCACCACGATAGGGAGTTAAGCATTGGAACATAGAATTCTCTACCGTCATGTGTCACGAGCAGTCACTGTTTAGGTACCATGACAAACTTCTGTTTCCTATTATCAAGGATATCTGTAATAGGAAAAATTCTTTTCTTAAGTACCCAAATCTTTTTGGGTCCTATTGTGTTAGTCATGAAGGGGTTGGGTGAACCCTTCTTAGGATGATCCCTGCATCTAGACATCATGTGTCCAGTTTTTCCATAAAAATAGCATATAATTGTATCTTCATCATGATCATATACCTTCCCCTCGTATCCATTTTTCAGATTTGTCAGTAGAAGTTTTGAAAACAATAGGAGTACACACAATAACCAAGAGTCAGGGCGAATTGGTTTAAACTTGGTCTTTTTTAAATTCTTTAGAAAAAGGATATTTATCACAATTAAAACAAGAATGCCTCAAATCAATCAAACCACTCAGCCCAAGAAAACAATTGCTAAAACTTAACTTGTTGAATAATGAAGTTTTCACCAAGAACCATAGATCAAGATAGCAAGTAGAGATTGAAGAATAGAGATCAACACAAGAATTTATAATGGTTCACTTCTCAAGAAAAGCTACATCCAGTTATTCTAATCAACACTAGATTAGAGTTTCACTATTCACAAATTTCAATTCTTACAAGCTTTACAACAATCACTCTTTATCAAACCTAGATAAAGAATAGAAATCTAAAATCCTATTAAACTCCTAATGATCAAGACATAGAGAACCCTTCTTTACTCTTCACTCTAGATAAACCCACTCTAGAAAAGCTTCAAGAACCCTTTGCAATAGTTACAAATAACCAAAAATTCAAAAAAAAAAATTACAAAAAGAGTTAATGGAGAGAGACAACCTGATGATCTAATGAATATGATTTACCAATCAGAGTTGAAATGAAAAAAAAAAGTTTCAGAACTTCCTCTCCAAAGGCTTCCTTGAAAAATCTTGCCCAAGAAATCTTTCAATGCACCAAGAAGATTTGAAAAGTGTGGGACAAGAACTATCTAACTCAGATGAACTTTTCTCACTTTTAGAAGGCTTATAAATAATTTGAAATTTCGAATTCAAGAGATGTAAGTTTCAAAAAAACTCACAATCTATTTATAGCCAACGTCTGTAACTGAATGTAATCGATTAAATCAAAAATATAATCGATTAAATTATCATATGTAATTGATTAATATTCCAAGTAATCGATTAAAGTGTTCTTAGCTCAATCTGGAAAAGTTCAAAGAACAATGTAATCGATTAAAACAACCAAGTTCAGTTTTGAAATAAGCTTATGTAATCGATTACGACTGAGTGGTAATCAATTAAGGAAATCATGCATATTTAGAAATGAACTTATGTAATCGATTACAGTAGAGTGGTAATCGATTAAGGCAGTCATGCATATTTAGAAATGAACTTATGTAATTGATTACAGTAGAGTGGTAATCAATTAAGACAAATAGTTATGATTTTCATTTTGTGCTATGTAATCAATTACGATTAGCTAGTAATTGATTAAAGTGTTCTTCATGTCTTTTCCGAGATTTAAACAGAAGCTGGTAAGCGATTATATCCATGTGTAATCGATTAAAGTAGTGTAAAATAAAATTTCCAAAAACTTAACCATGAGAAATTAATTTCTTTTGAAAAACATGAATAACTTTAAAGCTTTAGTAAAAACATGTATGCATGTTAATGATCATGTTCATGCAATGTAAGGATCATAAGATTAGCCTCTCATACACTTAACAGATTACAAATCCCTTGGCATGTGAAAAGCTAAAATCTTTCTTCTAAGGCACAAGCTTTATCCTTGCTTTATCTTTTTCCTGCTCCCCTTATATCCAACAACTTCTATAGTATCCTAACAACTTGTTAAGATTGTTTGTTCCATTGATAAACATGGATAATGTAGTCTTTAAGGTTCTTATTTCCCCATGAAGTTTTACAACATCTTGAGGTTGATCTTTAAGTTCTTGATGCTTTAGAAACTCATCTTTTAGAAAACTTACAGATTTCTTGTGGTCTTCACATTCCACCCAAAGATTATGTTTACTCACTTTGAGTTCATCATAATCTTTGTGTGCTTGTGCACACTCTCTTCAAATATCACATCTTTTTTGCTGTTGATGATTATGAAGTTCATTAAGCTCCTTCAGATCCTTTTGAAGATCTTTCAGTTTATTTTCCAACTCTTGAAAGTTCTTAAGAAGGGTAGCTATTTCTCTGACATTTTTCTTTATCTCAATGCATAACTTGGACTATTTTTCTTTAAGATTTTTGCAACCTTTACATGTTGGAGCGGACTCGTCCAGTGAACCATCTACTTGATCTTGAAGATGAGTTTTCTCTATCTTCAAATGATCTTTGCATAGATTTTTGAAATCTCTTCGTATGTTCTTATAAGCTTTTGAGAGAATCAATAAGTTAGATAAAAGTTCATGATACGTTTTTCTAAGAGACTTAGGGTTATAGAAATTTACCTTATTGTCCTTATCTGATTCAGATCCTTCAGAAGTTGTGTCTGAAAATAATAGGAACACTTCAAAACAACCAAGAGGGGGGGTGAATTGGTTGAACCTTGGTAAATTAAAATTTCAAATCAGAGTTGCCACAGGATCTTTATCACTTTAAAACTATTTTGAAACCAAGCATCATTTATTCAATCAAATTCCATTGCCAAGAAACCAATAAACTGTAAAAACTTTATGTGCAAATAATTTGAATCACAACCAAAGCTATTTAGAGATGAAGAGAAGAGAAGGAAGATTAGCCACAGATTTTTATACTGGTTCACTTCAAACACTATGAAGTTACATCCAGTTCTTCCACTCAACACTAGAGTAGAGTTCCACTATTGCAAAAATATTCTTACAAGATATTACAAGCCTCTCTTTATCAACCCTAGATAAAGTTCAGAAGTCTAAAACACTATTAGACCCTTAGAGACCAAACCCAAACTGAGAACACTACTCAGCTTCCCTCAGAGAAACACTATCTCTAATCATCAAGCAAGAAACCCATTTGCAATAAGCCAATCTTTACAAAAAAAAATCAATTAAAAGAAATACACCTTCAAAGACTAAGGAAAGGTTTCACCTGATAATCCAAAGAACATATGCATATGAATGATTCAATCAGGTTGGAAGAGAGATTACAAACTTAATGCATCCCTTTCCTTTTGCTTTGAAAACCAATGATGCTTCACTCTTCAAATCAATAACCCATATGAATTGGTGAAGCCACAATGATGTTAGAACTCAGAAAACTCACTAAAGAAAGCTTATGAAAGTTTGTGATTGCTCAGTGTACGAATTTCTCAAAGTTACAAAGCATAGAGCAAGAGGTTCTATTTATAACAGCTTTCTAACTGAAAATAATCGATTAAACCCGCTCCTGTAATCGATTATTTCGCATTTGTAATCGATTAATCCAAGAATGTAATCGATTAAAGTGCTCCTAATAAGTTCTGGGTTTGAGCTATGAACAATATAATCGATTATTCCGTGAAGTAATCGATTAAACCAGACAGACATGTTTTTCTAAATGCATTGAGTAATCGATTACTAAATATGGTAATCGATTAAGACAGTCAGTCATGTATTCTCAAATGTACTATGTAATCGATTAAAACGACATGTAATCGATTAAACCAGCTGATCATGTAATGCTTAGGCATAGATGTAATCGATTAAGAAATGTTGTAATCGATTAAGACAGTCAGCATGATTTTCTTATTTAAGCCTGTGTAATCAATTAATTCGATATGTAATCGATTACAATGTTCTTGCTTTGTTTTCCAGAAGGCACGAAGAACAAAATAATTGATGCCAACAATATAATAATCGATTAATTCAGTAAGACTTAATTTTTCCAAAAACTTATCTTTTTAAATGCCTTACTAGTTAATTGCTTTTACTTAGACCATCAATCTGACAATCCTAGATGAATGATTATGCATGCAATGTTCAATGGATTATCAGATTACTCAACTTCCCTTTTACATAAATCAAATTGATCATCCAAAGCTTCTTTGATACACTTGCAATGAAGCATGTTGAAAGCACAAAACCACCAAGCTTGAACCTTGTCCATTTATGCATTAGCTCCTCTTTGAATCAACAGTGTCTTCCACCAGGCATATGTTTCCTTCTTCATCATCTTCATTAGACGAGGTGTTGTCCAGGTCTTCCCACATGCTAAAAAACCCTTTCTTTTCTTTAGTATTAAAGAATTTCTTCTTTTCTTCACTTTTCTCCAGATTTGAACATTCCTACTTGAAATGTCATGACTTTTTGCACTCATAGCAAATTATGGAGCTTTTGTATTTGTCTTTTTTGTCTCGGGCATTCTTATTGAAGAGCTTCTCCACTTAAACCCACCTTTGTTTCTCTACATCTTGCAGATTTTGCGAGAGATGAAGGGGAGCTCATCTTCATCTGAGTCTTCAGATTCATCATCATATGAATCATTAACTTTAAGTGCTTTGGAGAAGTTTCTTCGTACTTGTTCTCTAGAGGATGGTTCTTTCTTGTTCTTTTGACTGCTGAGAGCAAGAGACTTTTCTCTTATAAGAAATTCGTCTTGCTAAAGCTCTTGTTCGTGAAACTTGAGGGTACCAAAAATTCCTCAAGAGACATAGACTCAAGATTATTTATCGCTCTTAGCATTGTTACCTATGATCTTCATTTCCTAGATAGACTTCTTAAAATTTTGTTAATGTGTTCATAATTATCATGAGTTCTACCTAAGGATATTAGTTCATTAAAAATGGTTTGAATAATTCCAAACATACATTGTATGTCTTCGTTTTCTTCCATGGAGAAGAGTTCATCCTTACGAGTAAGGAGACTGAGTCTGTTCCTCTTTACCTATGAGTTGCCCTCGTATGTTATAGCTAGAGTGTTTCACATTTGTTTGGAACTCCTAAAGCTGTGTAACTTTATGTACTCGTATTCTGAAAGAGCACACAACATAATGCTCATAGCCTTTGAGTTTAGCAAAAATATGAGCTTTTGGTACCCCGTCATTTGGCTTCAGGAGATTTCATTCAGTTGGTCATCGTATGGTATGTAATCTTCATTTTCCACCACATCCCATAAATCTATATGAATATATTCAAAACGGGCTATCATACACTTCTTTTGGTAGTCGTACTTTATCCCTTTGAATAGAGCTGGTTTATTGGTGGCAAATCCTTCTTCCATATCTTTGATATATGTATGATATTTTCCTTAGTATTGTCAGATACTCAACCCTTAAGGCCAAGCTCTGATACCAATTGAAACTGTAAGAAACCCACTAAAATGGGGATTGAATAGTGTGTATCAGAGGTAAACATTGGTCGTCCACTGAGAATAAAAAGACTATGTAATGAAGAACAAAGTGATTTTTTGGTGACAAATAAAAGGTTCTTAAAACAATTTTTCAAATAAGCACTTGGTGTAAAATGATGTTAGAAAATGTAATAAGAATACTCGATAAAACAATATGGAGAGAAGTATAAACACTTGGCTTATACTGGTTCACTCAACCTAAGCTACATCCAGTTCTCTTTTACTCACTAGTAAAGGGTTCCACTAATCAAGAACTGATTACAAACAAGTATTTTAACCTGCCACTCTTGACATTACAAGTATTCTAACGCCACTTCTACTATCTTCTTAGACTCCCCTTGAATCTAAGAACCCAAGTATTTTTTTTTAATACTAAGCGACTCCTGGATTTCAATAAACAAATGTTTGATTGAAAAGAATAATAATAGTGTAGAATGTGTAGTGTTTTAGCAGAGTTTCACTTTTTCAATGTTTCTTGTGCTCTTATTCTCTTTCTTTTCATTTTTTTCTTCTGTTGCTGAATTAATTTCAATACCATTTAAGTATTTTGCAGGCAAAAAGGAGGAAACTCAAGCAAATGAAGAAAACCAAGTCTGAAGTCCCATGCTATTAGCGTGGGAATTCACGCTATCAGCGCCAGATGCAAGGAATGAAGATTGAGCTCTCGAATGCTCCACGCTACTAGCGTGGTAACTCACGCTATCAGCATGAAGAAGACGAAACCAGGCTAATTGACTCGACCAGTTCACGCTATTAGCGTGACATCCACGCCATCAGCGTGAGAGAAGCCTGGAACAAACCTAAAGACTCGAAGAACTCACGCTAATAGCGTGAGGGTCCACGCCAGTAGCGCCACATTTTTTGAAAGACCCACGCGATTAGCGTGGAATCGCGCGCTGATAGCGTGGCATTGATTTTGTTTCCTGTTTTTAAATATTGATTTCGAAATTAGGCTTATCTTTTGGTTTTCTTACCTAAATTAAACACTTTTATATATATGAGGCCTCTGAATACGAAAAAGGAGTTAGTTTTTACATTAAGCAATATAGTTTTAGCCATTAGAGAAGATTCACAACCTTAGGAATCAAGAGTTGAAGCCAAGCTACTGCACAACCATGAATTATATTATTGCTTTGCTGTTATTGAGGCCTATGGCAAGCTAAGCATTTCATTGTGGGAAGGCCATGAACTGATGAGTTATCCTCTGTAATTTGACTGGTACTGAAATATATGTTTTGTTTGTTTTAATTCGTTTCTATTCTTGATTTTATCTTAATTGGAATTGATCACTTCAATTGAGTATTGAGGGTTAGGATTTGCAATGGGAACGTTGGGATTCTAATTACTGACCTAAAAAGAATAACATTCATTCTTCAT
>PYAF01001745.1:87683-101583 GCA_007407185.1 Glycine tomentella | reverse complement strand
AGCATGTTGCTCAGATGTTTTGTATTTGGTTTTGGTTATGGATTTTGATGTACCCTGATGGGATATTTGTATAGTTTTGTACTGTACAGAGAAACTTTGATGTATATTCACCATATTATAGTGTACAGTGTTATGATAGTGACCCTTGATGATGTCACTTTTTAGTTATGCTTCCAAACTGCTTAAACTCTGATTGATTGTGAATTGTGGTTGGTAATGACCCTGATTAGTGAATCGGGGCGTTACAGACTATATGAGTGAATCTTGTTTGTAGCTGAGAAATGCTTTATGTCATGTTCATCTTGAACAACTCATACTCATGGATCAAGGCATGCTTTCCTGATCTTCTAACTTCTTCAGTTCCTTCATGAGTTATTTCCAGCATCTCCCACATTTCTTTTGCACTTGTGCATCTCACTGTTCTAAAAAGTTCATCAGAAGAAAGTGCAGAGGTAATCATATTTTTAGCTTTAAAATCATATTGGACAACCTTTTGTTCAGCATCTGTCATCTCATCCCATACTTTGAGAATCATTTCATTGCCAACAGTTTTCTTAGGAACAAAGGGACCCTTTTCTATAGCATTCCAAGCACCTAGGTCATTTGATTGAATAAAGATTTTCATTCTATTTGTCCAAAAATTGAAGTGCTCTCCTTCAAACATTGGAGGACGATTGAGAGAAGCACCTTCTTGGAAGGTAATTTGTGAGGTATTCATTGTTCTTTTTGAAGAAAAAATAGTGATCTTGAATAACTCTCAAGAACCAGCTCTTGATACCAATTGAAAATAAAAGGAATACTCACAATAACCAAGAGGGGGGTGAATTGGTTAAAACCTTGGTATTTTAAAATTAATTCAAATCAGAGTTCAGGATCTTTATCACTTTCAAAACCAAGAAATCTTTTTACTCAATCAAATAACTAAGCCCCAAGAAATCAATAGATCAAAACTGAACTTGTTGGACAAAGAATATGAATCAAAGAATCAATGACCAATGAACAAGATGAGTAATAGAGAAATATAATTAAAGACACAAGCAATTTATACTAGTTCACTTCACAACTGACGCTACATCCAGTTTCTTCTAATCAACACTAGATTAGAGTTCCACTATTATAAATTTCTGTTCTTACAAGCTTTTACAAAAACCTCCCTTTATCAACACTAGATAAAGAATAGAAATATAAAACCCTATTAGAATTCTAAGGAGCAAGAACCAGAGAACACTACTCTGTTCTTGAGCTAGAGAACCCTTCTCTATAACCAAGCAAGAAGAACCCACTTTATAATAGCCAATTACAACAAAAATTCAAAAATGAATTTACACACAAAGATTAAGGAGAGAGACAACCTGATGATCCTTTGAATGTAATGCACATGAATTACCAAGTCAGGTTCAATAGCAAACAAAATCAGAACATGCTTTTCCTTAATCTTGAAAATTCTCTTGCTCAAGAATCATTCAAAGACCCATTGATGTTTTGAATGAAGCAAGAAGTAATATCACTGAGAAAATCACTTTGAAAGGCTTAGAGTGCTTGTGTATACTCAGAAATACGAAGTGGTCAAGTTGTAAAATAAGTCAAGCCTTCAATCTTATTTATAACAGAATTTGTAACTAACTGTAATCGATTAAACGCGACTAATAATCGATTAAAGTTCTTATGTAATCGATTAAATTATCACATAATCGATTAAAATGTTAAAGAAGCTTTCTGGGTTTCAGCAACGAGCAAAATAATCGATTAAACCGAGCTATAATCGATTAAGACAGAAAGCTCTGTTTCACAAAATGAAATATGTAATCGATTACAAATTTTGGTAATCGATTAAATCAGAAAGTAAGCTTTTTCCAAATGAACTATGTAATCGATTACTGATAATGGTAATCGATTATCACAACAAGGCTTAAAATAAACTTTCAACTATGTAATTGATGACACTAAGTAAGTAATGGATTAAAACATTTAACAAATCAGTTTATTTTCAATCAAAGGCCAAATAATCGATTGCTCCGATAGGTAATCGATTAATTTATTCATAAAGGTTTTTCCAGTTTGAACGAAGAACAAAATAATCGATTATATCATTAAGTAATCGATTAAAACAGTAAGAAATCATTTTTTCAAAAACCTTTAATCAGATTCAAACCTTAACCAAAAAGATAAAACCTTTGTTGTTTTAATGAAAACTATTTAAACTTAATAATGAATGAATGCAATGCAATGCAAGGATCAATCAGATTGTCTTTCTCTTACACTTGAATCAATTACAAAACTTCAAGACACTTCAAGCATGTTGAAAGCTCAAAACACATTTCTTAAATCAATGTCTTTCACTCTTCATGTTGCTCCCCCTATATCCAATAGAGAGAACTCCATGAAGGGATCTACGGCCTCCATACAGGGGGATGCTCCCTTGCCACCAAGATAATATGAGCTTGCACTACTACAAAAAGCACTTTTCACGACGCACCTTCTAAGACGGTTGTTGAAAAACCATCTTAGAAAGAAACGCGGTGGAATTTTTGTAAATAAATATAACCATTCCAAGAAGGTTTCGTGAAAACCATCTTAGAAGATTATGATTCTAAGACAGTTTTGTAAAAATTAAAATGGTTTTCACTTGTTACTTTCTCACCTCTTTATATTCTCAGTCTCCCTCTCACTCTCTCACTTAATCCCCTCTAAGGTTTCCAGAAATTTACGAAAGGGACCAAGGTCACTCTTCTGCACGGTCGACACGTGTCGCACCGCTGCCCTCCGCCTCCTCATTGACACCGACAACCTGGACCCACAATGGCAGGGTGGCCTGTATATTCTACCTAAAGGACCTAAAGAAACTTGGGCCTATAAACGTAGAACGTCTAACCCAGGTCCAGCCTCAGCTACAGAGTAGTGAAGGCCCGTGATGGGAACAGGGAAGAAGAGAGAGTGAGGTTGAGGCTGAGGAGCTTCGACGCCAGGTGCAACCACACCGTGCGGCGGCTCCACCAATTGATGTATGCCAACGGGGACTATGAGAGGTGTTGTGCCATGTCGGAGACAGAAACGGTGAGAAGAAGAAGGGATGTAAGGAGACCGAGGTTTCGGTGGGCAGATACGAAGAGAAAGGGTACTGGGTGGTGAACGTGAGAAGCAGGGATCATCCTAAGCTTTTGTTTGATACTGTGTGTGTGCTCACTGACATGCAATACGAGGTGTTTCATGCGATTGTTACCTCCAATGGCTCCATGGATGACCAGGTACTTGGATTTTTTACATAGTCTGAAATATTGGTTTGAGTTTAGTGTAAATTATAACTACACCGGTGGCAAAACGGGCTATCCGTCCAATCTAGGTTCCAGACTATAATGAGTCAAGCAAAAAGTCCAGAACTAATCTGGCCCTAAAAAATGAAACTCAAGTCTTGTAAAAGCTTATTTTTATGTAACAAATAAGTTTTGTGCATTATTCATACTATAGTGAAAGAATATGTGTAGAATTTCCCTATCTTGAAGGTGATATTGATTTTAGTTGACGTTTGGTGCAGGAGTACTTCGTAAGACCTAAAGGTAGTTCAAATTTGGACAATGACAACGAGAAGCAAAAGCAATAAAGACCCTCAAGGATCTGGAGTCCCGCTCCTACTATGAGTTCTTTTTTTAAAATACCAGTATTGAGTTATATCTTGTTTCACTGTACCCATTGCCATTGGACAAGATGTTTTCCCAGGCTCCACACTTTCTAACTATGTTTTACGGTTTAGCAACATAGCATGGGTCAATTTTTGCTACTAAAGGACGTTGGAGTTGTTGTTCCCACATTATATAAAACTTTTGAAGCTTCAATTAAGGAATAATTTAACAAGTTGGTTAATACTTAGTATGCATGTATATTGAAATAAGGACTAAAATAGATTAAAAAATATATGCATGAAAACTAAAATAAAAAGTTTTAAAATGCAGAGTAAAGATTATACAAATTTAAAGACTAAACGAATAATTAAATCATTTTATTTTATAGTAAACTGTTGACATCATCTTCCATAATCTTCTATCTTGCTGATACATTACAATATTGGTTAGATGTGCATCATGCCATGTGTTGACCATGGTCCTTGTGCCTCTGGTGCTCACAATACTATCGTGACAGCAAGGGCCGAGAAAGACTTAATTTCCAGTCTTGTATTAGGTAAATACATAACTTTAATCTGTCAATTACTTTAATCTGTCAATTATTATGTGTCTTTGGTGATACATTGGAAATGCAAGTCTCACCATATTTTTGCGTCAATCGTGAAGAAAATCACAGAAGACAATGTTTGTAGCTATTGCTTGAATGTGGATCACTTGTTTATATTTTCCATTGAACTTGGAGTTTTATAGCTTTTATCTATTTTCAATGTGCTGAATAATTCCACCATGAAGAAAGATATTGTGTTTCAGATATTCTATTGGTATGAGTTTTAGAAGGTGTTCTACCTTGTCTGGAACCAGATTAAGTAGGTACTTACAATGAAATTGACCAATTTACATTTGGAGGCTGCAGTCTATTTTGGTGGTTTGATCTTCTGCCTTGTCAATTCCTGTAGTTCCTACTATGCAGTCTATTTAGGTGCTGAGCTAAACACTGAAATTAGAAAAAAAGGAACTTGTCAAGTGGGTACTTACAAGGAAAGTGACCAATTTACATTTGGAGGCTGCAGATCTTAATGAGGATGGGATTGTTGGGTTAGTTGAGCATTATTTCAAAGTCATATCTATTGTTAAACTATCAATGATAAACATGTCTTCATTCATTTTATGTCTTTTGTTTTTTTTATCATAGGGTTGTAGAATTCGTTATTTATAAGCTCAAAGAGATGGGAAGATTACTAAAGAAGATATATTGTAACACCCTGAAATTTCGATAACTGAAAATAGATGATTGATGTATTTATTGTGTTATTTGACTATTTGATTAGTTTAGATTAGATGAAATGTTATGCGAATTATCCATGTGCAATTACTTGGTGTAGATGTCAAGTTATGTGGAGTTTGTTTGAATTGCGTTGTAATTGAGTGATTTCGAGATTGACCCAAAACCTATTTTGGTAAAATCATCATTTTGGATTGGTTAACCGTTGGATTTCTTTCAAATTATAATGGTGGGTTTCTAGCCTACATATAAAACGTTTGACCGTTGGGATTGGCAAAATAGCATCTGTAGCATAAGATATTAATGTTTAACATAAACAAAAATTTTAAAATTAGGTCAGCTCGTCCAGAAGAATTTTGGCAGGCATTTTGGCTCGCCTGGGCGAGTCAAGGCGGTGATAAATATGTACAGCAGCATCCAGACCATGAAATTTGGTCTTCTTACTCCCCCAAATAGCTCCCAAGCTCCCCACCATCCTCCTCCACCACCCACAACCACCGAAGACCACCACGAGGCACCGCTGCTTTCCGTTGGACCACAGCACAAAGAGGAACACTTTAATTGGAGAGGAATCTTCAAAACTCAACTTGAGGATCCGGTAGAGAATGAAGCCTCCAATCCTCCTTTCTTGGTTTCCTTGAGGTAATCTTGGTTTCCTTTGTCTTCTCTTAGCTAGTTTAAGCTTCTCTTAGTGTCTCTTGTGTTTTGGGTACCGTTGTTGGGAGTTTTATATTTCCTTTGAAAATCCTTTGAAAATGAGATGTTGTAAAAGTCTCCTTTTATGGAATTAATTTCATATCTATGATCTTTGTTGAGCCTCAGTCACATTGGTGTGATCGAAATTTCAAAATGATGTCCTTTTGATGTGGACTCCCAAAACACCATTTTAGCCCCTTTTTAAATTTGAGTGGGTATTTGACCCCGAATGCTAATGTTAGCCTTGAATCTATACTAAATTATCTTCAATTTGGTATATAGAGTTCCACGTTTGGGCCAAAGCACGTGAACTTGAGAGATCCCAAAACGACGTTTCAAGGAGCTAACAAAGGGATATAGATAGGTAAGGGAAGTTTATTATTTAGTTATAGTTTTGGTACCATAGTTGGGGGCCAGGGAGTCCAACTATGAAGATAACTGTCTGTCCCTATTGTGTGATAGTTTTCAAGAAAAACTAAGTTTTTAACTAATGGGATGCGATGTATTTATGATTGATGTGTGTTTGTTCCTGTGTGTGCTCATTTTCAAGAAAAATTGTGTTTTTAACTAATGGGATGCAATAAATTTGCTTGTTTATGGATAAAATTGTGAATGATGATGTTGTTGTAATGATTGAATTTTTGGGAAAAGTCTTAATTACAGAGGAGATTCTGCCCAAAATTTTATAATTCGTACTTTATTTAATTCTTAACTAAATTTTAAATGGCCATGAAAGTTTGTTTTCTATACTGTAATCCTCCTCTTTAATTTAGAATTTCCCTAAATACCAGTCTCGTGGTAATATGGATTATGAATGAATGAGATGATATTGATGATTATGATAATCATGTTGAAAGGAGATAATGTTTACGTGTTTGGTGATGTTTAAATGAGATAATGTTAATGTGGTTGATAATGTTGAAATGAGATGATATTGGTGTTATGATGATGAAGTTGAAGTGAAATGACGTTGATGTTATTAAAGACATTGAGATGACATGATGTGGATGTTGATGATGACATTGATGAGAGATAATGTTGATATGAACAATGTCATTGTATGATGTGGATATACATAGATACCCATGGGGGGTGCATGAATGGTTACCCTTACGAGGAAGGATGTGTTCCTAGCCAGCTCATGCATTGATGGTGCCCATGGTTGTATGCAGTATATGTCCATGGTGGGTGTAGTGATCGGTTGGATATCCTTGTGATGAAGGGTTTATGAATTTTAAACATCCCAGGAGAGAAAGGGATTGTTTAAAATTCTGATCCCTAGCTATTCATGGTCAGTGCATCGGTGATGTTGTGTATGTGCATGCGGGTACATGAATGGATAACCTTATGAGGGAGGGTTTACGAATTTTAAGCATCCTAAGAGAGAAAAAAAGGATTGTTTAGATTTTGGTCCCTATCTATCCATGGTCATGCATTGATGGTGCCCATGTTTTATACTTCATATTTGCATGAATGGAAATAGAATGATGGACAGTAAGTACTGGTACTAGGGGGCAATCACTCTGTTTGGAACTCCCTTGAGACTCAGGGCTGATCACCATGGGGGGGTAGTGACCAGTGCACTACAGGTTGACCTCGACGAGATACTGCATCATTTTCCTAAGATAGGCTATTTCCATGAGGATGGTACCACGTTGCATTCTAAGAGTTGAGTCAGGTGCATGCATCATTTTGAGCATAATTGTGTTGAATTATGGAAAAGTGGATGACTAGTTTGTTGTATGTGGGTGTGTAATTGGTTGGTTTTAGGAATAGTTGGAGTTGTTATTGTTGTTCTCTTTTAATCAGTGTTGTATGGTACTTATTATTTTTGGTAAGATAAACTCACCCTTGCATTTGTTGTACCATGTGATTGGTACCTGTGACGATTGCGAACCTTCGTTCGTGTAAGCAAATGAGTAGCAGTAGGTGACCGTGGAGGGAGATCTTCTTTTTTTTGTTGGAGCCACCAAGTCAACGTGATGATGTTGGAACTCTTTTAGGAAAGAGTTGTGTTTTGTTAATCAACTCTTTCATAGTTAGTCCCTTAATTCTTTTTGTGGACATGTATATTTTGAGTTGTAAATACATGTAAAACTAAATTAAGTTCTAAACATATGAATGATGAGTACTGATTTAGTATATGTATACACATGTATTAAATTATTGTAATTGTATCGTGTGTATGATGATTGTATTGTTGCGAAAAACTTACTACCATTTTCATAATCAAATTAATGGAGTTTTCATTAAAATTTGAAATTCACAAGAGTTGGAGTTAGTGATGCCGTAGTGACGAGGCGGGTCGTTACATATATCACTTGTGATGCAGGAGTTTAAACAACTTGACGTTGATGATTCTGGCACACTATCAACTTCTGATGTAACTCTTGCTCAGTCATCTTAGACTAACACATTACATTGCACCAATAAGTGAAATATGTTTTCTGGTTTCTGGTTTTATATAAATATTTTTTTAAATGTTTTACATATGACAAGACCAATAAGTGAAAAAAATTGATAGAACATGTTCATATTCTCTATCCACTCGCACTGCTCTTGCTTTCTCTGTTTGAACAATTATACAAGTGCTTCCATTTTTTTTAACAGCATGATGGTGCTTCCAGGATATCATTGCTATAACATAAACTTGTATAATATGATGATGTACTGCTATCTTTAATATTGTTGTAAAGGATTGGACATAAAAAGGAAAGGAAAAAGAGAGAAAAGGGAAAAACCAAAAGGAAAAGGGAAGATGAACAATAAACATTATAGAAGCATTTAGAAGCAAAGATTTTTCTTCTGATTTTGTTTTGTTTTGTTAATTTACTTCATAATAGAGGTTGGCCGTCTCAATAAGTATACAATTGAATTGGTATTGGCCAAGTCTCTAAAAATAAATGTTCTATATTTACCTCATTTAGTATATTGTGTTGGCAAACAAAAAATAGTAAGTCTACATAAAGTACCTCAATGACCATATGTGTCTAGCAATGCATTTGTTTTTGTTCTATTCTTTTCCTTTACCTCACTTCATTCTTCTTTTGAAACAAGATCATGGCTTCAGAAATGACCTTTTTCAAATGGTGGCAGATTTGAAACTAAAATTTCTCATTTTTTGAGGTATGTCAAAATTCTAAGTTTTCAAAGTGAGGTTTGTTGATTGCTATTCAACATTATTGAATTATTTGATAGTACTTATCGGTTATTCAATTGGATTTTTTTTATAACATTGAATTGGAATTTTTCTTCTGTGTAAATGACCTAGTTTTTAGTTGTCCATCGGTTCACATGTGATAGTAAGGTTCTATATATGTTCACTTTTAATCCAAGTCAAATAATATTTCTTGTAAGTTCTATATATTAAAACATTTTGTTTTTTAATATGTATTATTTAAACCTATCATTGAGTACAGTTAATACTCAGTTTCTCTATCTTAAAAATAAAATAAAATTATGTACGTATTGTACGCCACGCAAGAGAGACTGAGAGGCTTAGTATCTGACTGAGACAGAGACACAATAGCAAATTAACAATAAGAATTATAGGATAGAATGATGTTACCATCTTCTCCTCAAGTTCAAAGGAAAGAACATAATGATGGAGGATCAATGCAAGCTAAAGAGCTAGGACTCAAGCACTTCAAGATCATATCCAATCTAACTTGTATTTCTTGGAAAAGCAAGAAGAAAGCCCACAAAAGTAGTGGAAACACAAAAGGAATGTTGTCTGTTGTAACATATTACAAGCATCCTATAACAGATTACCTGTAATCGATTACAAGCATCTTGTAATCGATTACATCAGTCTGAAAAATGCAAATAGCTCTGTGTTAATCGATTACATGTCAAATTAATCGATTATTTTGGCCATATAACAGTTTCCAGGATGGATAAGAGCCAAATAATCGATTACCAAACCAAGTAATCATTATTTAGGTAAAATAATCGATTACATGGTCGAAATAATCGATTAAACCAGTTTTAAGTTGTTCTGCACCTGTTTGGGAAGCCAAAGGTCACTTTTGAAAAGCTTGCACTTCAAGCTTCATTTCAATTTGTATTTTACTTACATTTAGTGTCATTTAGCTTGTAATTTCGTGGCCTATATAAAGGTCCAAAACTGAATGAAACTAACTTTGGTTGATCAATTTCTGAAAATTGTTGTGAGAGTTTCTCTCTTGTTCTTGTTCAAGAACTTCTGAGTCTTATCAATGGCTTTCCAATGCTATTGTGGTGATTCTTCCTAGGCTTATTGGGAATCCTTTTCCATGGTGCCATTCCTTATCTTCACCTTCATCCCTATCCTTCTTCCATCTTCCATTTTCTGCAACTTAAAACTCTGAAAACAGCCCCAATTATATGAGTTCTTAAGGTTTACTTGAAGCTTGGGTTCTATTGCAAGGAAGATTTGGGAAAACTTAGCAGCTATGGGTTCAGCTGTATCTCATCATGAATTCCATTTCCTTCTAATATTCATCAATAGCATGAATTATATAATTGTCTGCTATTATCTGTTATATTATCAACAAATTAATTATCAAACAAAGCTCTAAGGTCCATACTCCACGCTATAAATACAGTTTCTATCTAAATCTTTAATCATCTTATATAGACCTGTAGTTAAGAAACCCACTTTCTTACAATTACGAGGTTCATTCGAATATGAAATCCAATCTTTAATCTCATCTCACACTCATGAATACACTGATATTCACTCTCACTATCATTCTCCCACGGTGAACATTCTCATATTCATCTAATACACACTCGAAAACATTCACTCTAAGACCACCTTGGACTCTCATACACTCAGTTATTCTTCCATAATTGATGTACTTACTTGAGCATCAGAGTCCTTTTCTTTGTTTTACAGGTCCCCCTCCTTAACAAGGTTGACTCACCATCTGACATGTAAAGTCTAGCACTCACCTGAACCATATCCACTTAGGTGTGTGGCATTTCCAGATTTTGGTAAGAACATTTGACGCCCACCGTGGGGCTGTGGAAAAGCTTACCCTGCAGCCTCGCATTCTCCAGATCACATTTGTCGTCCATCTATATCAATGATCAATACGTGCTCCAGTCTCAGACACCACACTTCTGTTGAGACGTCTAACCCTCCTCAGACGACCATGACTAATGCAGACCATTCAACAACTCCAAAACCGCATAGCGGAGATGGAGAGAAGACATGAAGAAGAACTTTGAAGACTGAAAGCTGACCATGACCAGCTGGAAGCCAGAGTGAGATGTCCCCAGGGTGATGAGCACTCGCCCCTCACGGGAAACAAACACACTCAAGGGGAATTGCACCCTTTACAAATTGTCAACCCTCTTGGCGGACAAGACAATGATATCCTTTTGTCAATCTATTATGAAAGTCGACCTTCCTTTTGGTTGGAAATCTCTCCATGTAGAAAGGTACGACAGCAACACCGATCCAGACGAGCATCTGGATGTCTTCTTTACTCAGGAAAACCTATACACAAATAACGATGTTGTGCTATGTCAAGTGTTTCCTACTTCTCTAAAGGGAGAAACTTTGACATGGTACGGTGGACTCCCTCCGTGGTCCATAGACAGTTTTGACATTCTCATCGAGAAGTTCAATGCACAATATGCAACCAGCTAGTCTCACAGGTTAACTTCAGCTGCACTAGCTATTCTGCGTCAAGCAGATGACGAACCTCTCTAAAGGTTCATGGAATAATTTGGACGAGTAGTTGTTCATATCAAAAACCTCAATCCTGAGGTAGCATTACATTCCATGATGCTGGCGTTATGACCTGGCAAGTTCATGGACAGTCTGTGCAAGAAACCTCCCTCTGGCATGGACGAGATATGCGGATGGGCTAAAGGTTACATACAGATGGAGGAGATGTCTAAGTTCCAAAATGAAGTCAGACAGGTCGGACATTAGTGAGAAAAGCATGAAGTGACAGCCAAAGTCGACCCCCAGAGGTCAGACAAAAAGCAAAAGCTGGACAAACAATAGCCTCTCCCGAAAAGACCCAGGTACGAGAGATACACTCCCCTGACGGTCAATCAGGCCACAATCATGGAGAAAGCCTTCAATACGGAGGTGCAGGTAAAATTACCAACACCCCCATTGTCTCTCAAGCCAGGGGAAAACCCGAACAGATACTGGCGATTTCATCACAGCAATGGCCATAATACTGAAGAGTGTTTGGCCTTGAAGGACAAGATTGAAGAACTCATCCAGACGGGGTACTTGTCATGGTTTGTAAAAAAGACCTGACAACCCTTCAACTAAAAACATACATGGGGGACGACATAAAGACCAATATATGAATTAGGATGCTGACAGAACAGAAGACACGGGGAGAAAAAGGCATCAACAACCCAGACAGGAGCGTCAACCCCCTCGCCAACAAGAGAATGAACCTGCCCAACACATTTGAGGTTTAATCAACACCATCGTGGGCGGGTTCTCTCATGGAGGATCATCTAGCCAGTCTCGAAAGAGGCACTTACTGCTATACGGGACCTTGATATAAACTCTGTCGATGCTCCCCCACCACGGAGCCTCCCTCTTATTACATTCATAGATGCAAATTTCAAGGGAATCAATCCTATCAACTAGGATGACCAATGGTGGTTTCCCTTATTATCGCTGACTTTTAAAGTGTTGAAAGTCCTCATTGATCAGGGTAGCTCCACCGACATTCTATACTTAAAGACTTTTCAGAAGCTGGAGGTCTCACCAGACATGATTCAACCTCACCCTGGACCCCTCCTAGGTTTCGTGGGAGAAAGGGTAGAAACTCGGGGCTACGTGGACCTGATGACCACCTTCGGTCAGGGTTCACTCTTGAGGAGTTTTACCATCAGGTATTTAATTGTCGATGCCAACACCGCTTACCTTGCCTTGATTGGTAGAAAAACGTTGAACGAGCTTGGAGCTATCGTCTCCACGCCTCACTTAAAGATGAAATTCCCCACCATGATGGGGGAAATAGTCACCATAAAGGCAAATCAGAAGCAAGCCCAACAGTGGTATGCAAAGAGTTTGAAAGTGGCACCGCATCCTCCTAGCAGGGAGCCAGGCAGTTACCATCCCACTTCGGGGGTACTAGCCAGGTCATGAGCATAGACAAAAGGTCCACCCCTTATACCTAACTGTCTATAAAGCTCACCATGACGACACATTCGATGTGGATCCGAGTGATGAAAATGTCGACAAACCATAGCTAATCGAGGAACTTGTCAAATTGCAGCTCGGACCTAAACCCGAGCAATGTACACAACTCCGCAAAGACCTCACTAGTCATGAGCACAGACACATAGCAGACATTCTCCGCAAAAATGCGGACCTGTTCTCTTGGCAATCATCTGACATGTCGGCATCGATCCCAATATCATATGCCACAAGCTGGCAATATGTCCATAGGCTAAAACAATAGCCCAGATGAAGCGGAAAATGGGAGAAGAAAGACGCAAGGCAGTGAAAGAAAAAGTCGACAAGTTACTGAAGGCCAACTTCATCAGAGAAGTCAAGTAAACTACCTAACTTGCCAACGTCGTAATGGTCAAAAAGGCCAGTGACAAATGGCGTATGTGCGCAGACTTCACCGATCTCAACAAGGCATGCCCAAAAGACACGTACCCATTGCCCAGCATTGATAAACTGGTCGATGGTGTGTCAGGGTTCCAAATCCTGAGTTTCCTGGACGCATACTTCGAGTACAATTAAATCAGGTAGCACACCCCAGACAAAGAAAAGACGGTATTCATTACCGAAGATGCCAACTATTGCTAGATGGTCATGACTTTCAGCCTCAAAAATGTAGGGGCCACATATCAGCGGCTAATGGACCGTGTCTTCAAAAAATAAATTGGACGCATTGTCGAGGTCTACATTGATGACATGGTCGTCAAGTCCCAGAGTATCGCTCAGCATGTAACGGACTTAGAAGAAGTGTTTGAAGAAGTACGAAGGTATGATGTAACACCCCAAAATTTAGGAAATTACAGACAATTACTGAGAGTAAAATGTTAATAAAAGGCAGTAGAAAAAATTTAGGGAAAAATGACAAGAACGCCCCTAAACAATTTCAGAAATGACGTTTATATCCCTAAGGTGAAAATGACAATTTTGCCCTGAACAATTCTGGAAATGACCAATGTATCCCTAGGAGAAATTACCAAAATATCCTTGGACAATTTCAAGAATGACAGTCAGGTCCCTGAGGCACTAAATGACCAAAATACCCCTGGATATTTTATTAATGACCAAATTGCCCTAGGAAGTCCGGTAAGACATTTAAGGAAGAAATGT